>BPLS01028928.1:57744-76256 GCA_019656275.1 Rhododendron kiyosumense | reverse complement strand
GGGGGGGGGGGGGGGGAGAGGAGTTATAAGTGAGCGAATTTGAGTGGGTTACAAAATATTCCCTCCGTCTCATTTTCATTGTCCATTATTTCTTTTTCACTTTTTTGTCTCTTGCGTATATTTTTCAATCTATAATATTTTTCATGATTTTGACATCTTTGTATTATAGAACAAATTGAAATCTATCAAATAAGATCTATATTGCATATTTTTGGAGATTCACATTGAAAGATATAAACGATTGAAAACTGCACGAACATCAAAAAAGGACAATGAAAATGGGACGGAGGGAGTATGAGCTAACATTGCCACCTTTAATGTAGACAATGAATTATTTTGTAAGATAATGATCGAGGCCATGTTTCATTAATCAACAAGGTTCAACATTTTATCATCTCATTCATACTAATAAAAAAGTTATTAGCTTCATCCTTGTTGTGAGTATGTGTGTGTGAATGGGTGTATAAATTGGTGCGGTGTTAGAATTATTGAACTTTTTTTTCAACAATTTTTTCACTCGCATACTCATCAACTTTTTAAAATAAGGGGGTGGTTGTAGAAACTTTATTTCCATCTCAAAACCAATTGACAAAGAATGGAGAGGTCCCAAATGTTATTAAGTGATCACCCATTCCACGCCCAAGCAATGTGGGATTCATTTTCTTAACATCCCCCCTCACGTGCAGCCGCGTTTGAGGTCTGTCACGTGTGGCTACTTTTGGGTCCTAACATCGTGCAGCCTTTTTGCACGCCCAAGCAATGTGAGATTCATTTTCTTAACATCCCCCCTCACGTGCAGCCGCGTTTGAGATCTGTCACGTGTAGCCACTTTTGGGTCCTATCATCGTGCAGCATTTTTGCTGGTCTATCATCGTGCGGTGTGGATTGTGAATTTTTATAAAATGTGGGGTGGAACGGGCCCCGCTCTGATACCATGTAGAAACTTTATATCCATCTCAAAATCAATTGGCAAAGAGTGGAGAAGTCCCAAATGTTATTAAGTGATCACCCATTCCACGCCCAAACAATGTGGGATTCATTTTCTTAACATTGGATATCACATGTTTGTAGGGAAGAGGAGAGAGATAGACACTCGGCTATAGACTTGTGTTAATTTGGATTAACGGACAGGACTTATTGGGCCTTTGATCACTTGGACAGTACTAGCCCGGAAGAAGACCCTTTTAATATATGTAGGTTAGGGAGATATTAATATGTTAGAAGGTTCAAAGGCTGTCTATAGCCCTGAACTTTAAACTGCCCCTCACGGGACTCGAACCACAAAGGGAGGCATAGCAACTGAGCTAAGAGCTCATTGGTGACTTTAGCCCATTTAATCTATTCAGACAATAGGAAACCCAGCCATGCAAAAAAGTTTGAATGATGTGCGCATAAGCTGTCCCAGACACCTAGTTATTAAAAAAAAAAAAAGTTTGGACGGAACTTCTACCCCTAGGATAATACTATCCAATAACTTAGGTGGTGCTGTTATATACTTACATTATTTGTGTTAAAAGACCAATATAGCACTTCAAAGCAATTGACTTAGGCTCTGTTCCAGAACTTGAATAAGTTTTTTATTTTTTGTTCAATAATAATGCTTGTTCCACAAAATAAGAAGTAAGTACTTATTTTTGGGTTAAGACAACTTCAAGCTCAAAAATTATGTGTTTACGCAAATAATTTTTCGATCAACATGAATTTTGTTTGATAGATCTCATTGAGATCTATAATACGGTGCAAAAAAAATTAAAAAATTATTTTTTATTTACGTTATTTTTGAGTTTAAAAATGTAAAATAAGCTGCTTATTTGGATTTTGTGGAATAACCCTTCTTATTTTTCTTTGAAAAGTTTCAAAATAAATACTTATTTTTTAAGAAGGTTTCTGGAACGGAATCTAATTTTTCCAATCTTCCTAATTTCTTCCGAGAGACTTCCAAAAGGTGTCCAACAGCCACGTACCTTAGTCAAGTCTACGCGCGTGCTGATAAAAGGTGATAATTCACTGAAAGTTCCCATGCCACTTCTTCCTAGACAAAAAGTTCTACTGTATCAACTTTTAAAGAAAATTTCAAAATGGCACCTGATTTTTGTATCAAATGTCACAGAAACACTTGAACCTAAGTTTATTTCAATTAAACAAATGTACTAACAAAATCCCCAAATTTAGATCCCCGCCTGTAGACACCCTATTTTGGACTTTCCAGATCAGTTTACTTATGGTCTTCAATTCCCCGATTAAGGGTCATCATCGGGCCGGGCCGGGCCGGCCCAGCCCGCCAAATCGCGGCCCAAGCCCGCCCACGGGCCGGGTCGACCGGGCTTTTTCTTTTTGTCGGGCCGAGCGGGCCGGGCCACCTACCATAAATTGAAGCCCAAGCCCGGCCCATGGGCTAGCCCAATTGGCGGGCCGGCGGGCCAAAAGCCGGGCGGGCCAACGGGCGGGCTTAAATTTCCTTGGGCAAAACTAAACCAAGGGAAAAAAGAAAGGATTTTTTGGGATTTTGAGCCAATGGGCGGGCCCATTGGCGGGCTTTTGGACGGGTATGCCGGGCGGGCGGCCGGGCGGGCTCACGGGCCGGGCCTACGGGCGGGCCGAGTAAAAATTCATAGGCCCGAGCCTGCCCATTACAAACTACGGGCCGGGCTAGCCCGCCCGTTTCTCGGGCTCGGGCTGGGTAAAAGCCCGATAGGCCGGGCGGGCTAAGGACGGGCCATGGGCCGTCGGGCTAAATGATGAGGCTTATCCCCGATAATGAAACAGATCAAGAACACCCCAGAAATGTTAGTGTGTTTGAGTTTTGAGCATTCCAAAAACCCTTTCAGATCCCTTTCAAACTCTCTGAACCAGAACCAAAAGGCCTCAACAAAACCCAACTTGCATACGCTGGTATTCACCTGGCGTGCGCTGGTCCTTTGCCACGTGTTAGTCATCGGTCAATTTTGACCGTTGACCAGACTTGAACTAGCGTACGCCAGTTATTTAGTGGCGTACGCCAGTCAAACCTCCGGTCAAACTTGTGTTTTTCAGCATGCAGAAGCCATACAACACATGGGAACCTTCCAATTCATTGAAAAAATAATCTCGGCCGGGGGACATTTCTTATACATATCCCATCACCTTTGTCCTCTCATCCAATGAGAAGGAAGGCTTAAGGGCTAAGGCTCCAGTCCCTTTTGACTGGCCTTAACCCCTCTCTCTCCCTCTTCCCCTATATATAATCCCATATACTTTCATTTGAAAGGGTTACCAAAAAAACTTAAGGCATTCAAGTCTTCTCCCTCTCTCTCCATTAGTTTCCTTGTTCTTTCTTTCCTCTCCTTGAGAAAAAGACAACAAGAAACTATCTCATACACTACAACATACATCCATCCACCCATATTCTCTTTTCAAAGCCAAGTTCAAAGCTTAAACATCCTTCAAATCCGAAAGCCAAAGGTATACATCTTTGCACTGCTTTCTGTTCTGATTCCTGAGGGGGGTTGGCAGGGTCAAGGCTGGTAATCAATACCAGTCCTGGCCCTAAAGCTAGCAAGGTTTCAAAGCAAAAAAAAATTGTTTCTGACTAGAATCGGCGTGCGCCGGTCATAAGCCCCACGTACGCCGATCCGTGGTAGTACGTACAGTTTTAAATTTGATCTGTCTGAAATCTGTCTGGAACTGGCGTACTCCAGTTCCGAGCCCCCAGAACTGGCGTACTCCAGTTGTGAAAGGGGGTCCAGACCTTTGTTTTATGCTTTATTTCTTGTCTATTCATCACCTTATTGCATACTAAAAACTAGTTTACTACTTTCTATATTTAGAATTGTTAGTTGTAGCATTCCATATTTGTTCGTATTTGTTTTAGAAGGCCTCTGGGATCTTTCTGGTCATATTCCAGAGTCCAGATGATGCAAAGCCAAGCACTAGACAAGAGATATGACTGGCGTACGGTCTCACATGACTGGCGTACGGCGGTTATGTCAAGGTCCAGTGGCTGGCCCTTGCATAGCAGCTATGTCCTGGCTTCCTTTCATTTCCCCACACTGTTTATGGGGTGTTCTGTCTATTTTCATGACTTCAAACCATTTAATCCGTCTGTAACCATATATATGCTGCTATATATAACTGCGCGGTTTGTCCTGAGTGTGCACTGGTCCTTCCAGAGCCCAGAGGGTTGAGAGTAAAGACTGTGAATAAACAAAAGGATAGTGTACGCCGGCTATTTGGTGGCGTGCGCATGGCATGGTGGCGTGCAGAGGCTCAGTCACTGTGTGCCAGTATGTTGCCTGCTCACGTGCCTGAAAAGCAGTATACATCATCTCATTGAAACTGTTCACAGTGCTTGTTCTCAATCTACGTTTTTACGTTAATCCAATTTAAGCAAATCATCGCTCATGAACATTTTGTCATATAAATTGCGAGCTGTTACAGTATTAATCCCCATTATCTGTTGTTCCGTCCTAACTGGCTAGAAAATGATCAAATGCCGGAGTGGAGACTGATCTCCGGATTGGGCGAGAGGGGTGCCATAAAACCCTTCCCCTCTCGTAACCTAACTCTTGAATATTAGATATCGAAGGTAACGACGGACCAGTCTACGCCTCTTCAAATCAAACCAAACCTTTTCAAATCAAAGCAAAACGTAGCAAAAACGTTTTCGAGTTCGGTTTCTTGAGTGCCTCACCCCTAAAATCCAAGTGGCGACTCTGAATCGAAGCGTTTCGCCGCGCTTTTCAAAAGAGGGCCGCACCCAATTTTTATGAACAAAATTGAAATCTTTGGGGCGTGTGCCCACACCGCCGTTATACTCCGTCCCAAAACTTGCTGAAACGGCATCTCCAACCCGTTTAAATTGTCTCATTGCACATGTTTCCAACAGGGGACGATGCACCCAAGCGAAACCCATCACGTTACCCATTACTTCATCTTTTCCTTGTGGCCCCGAGTAGAAAGAAGAAAACGTTAGGGTTTCCTTTAGGTTTGGGCAAAAAAGCATGGTTTAGAGGGAAAATGACTTTAACCTAATTGATTTTTCTTCATTTCTCTCTCTAGAAGTCTGCCTATTGATTCACCATCTCACTCACTTCAACCCTAGACCTGAAGCCCTTCCTCCTCCCTTGTTCGACAAACGATGAAGAGAACTGAGGGCCAATATGGCTTTAAAAGCCAAGTAGTGAATTATTTTTTGTTTTTATTCAAAAAAAAGTTTGCAGTTATTAGTTTTGCATCAAACTTTTGTGGCTTATTGATTCTTCTCGACGAAAGGAATCGGAAAAGTAAATTGTTTTTGTCACGCCCTCGATAATTTTTTTTAAAAAGACAAATAAGTAAAATAAATTGAGTTTTGATCAAAAATTTTTACTTTTCTGATTCCTCTTGTCAAGACGAATCAATAAATCATAAAAATTTGGTGCAAAACAAACAAATGAAACTTACCATTTGGGATGTTGAACCCTACTGTGTTGCTACATTTGGACCTTCTGCTATTGCTACATTTGTTGAACAAGGGATGAGGAAGGGCTTCAGGTTTAGGGTTGAAGTGAGGGAGATGGTGGAACGTACAATAGGCAGACTTCTAGAGAGAGAACACTACTACAAAAATAGATAAAGACCTCGGTCATTTGGTGTGATCTTTCACTTTTAATCTCGCATTCAAAACCGTGGTCTATCAAGGTATAACTAAAAGTCTCTATCTTTTAACCACAAGATACAAACCGTGATTAAAACTCATTTAAACCGTGACTAAAAACATAAAATTATGATTAAAATGATAAAACCGTGACCTTTAATAGCTTAACATCTCAGTTTTATTGTAAAACTGTGGTTGTTTAGAGAGAAATAATCTCAGTTTTTGAAAAAACCGAGATTAAAAGTGGTGTTTTCCTAAGGGAAAAAATCCTACTCTATTTCTCCTGTTGGGTTTTGAACCCAAGTCTCTTGAGTTTTACACAGAAGCTTTAACCAACTACACCACACACTTTTCAATATACAATTGAAATATTTAATATATAACATATGCGTTTAACTTACGACCTCAGTTTTTAGATGACTGAGATTAAAGATTCCTTTTATCTCAGTTTTTCTGAAATGAGATATATTCTTTCATATACAATCTCAATTTTTAAAAAATGAGATCTATTCTTTAAGTTACAATCTCACTTTTAAATTACTGAGATTAAAAAATCTTTTCATCTCAGTTTTTTTCGAAACGAGATATATTCTTTCATATATAATCTCAGTTTTTTAAGAATAAGATCTATTCTTCAAGTTACGATCTCATTTTTTAGATTACTGAGATTAAAAAATCTTTCCATCTCAGTTTTTTCGTATAATTGAGATGAAAACTATAGTCTATAAAATTTTATTACGCTTTTACAAAAAATGAGATCTTTTTAGTTTTTTTACCATGATCTTTATATCATTTTGTAGTAGTGGAAATGGAGGGAAATCAATTAGGTTAAGGTCATTTTTCCTCAAAACCGTGTTTTTTTGCCCAAACTAAGAGGAAACTCTGACGTTTTCTTCTTTCTACCCGGGACCACAAGGAAAAGATGAAGTAATGGGTAAAGTAATGGGTTTCGCTTGGGTGTATCATCCCCTGTTGGAAACATGGGCAATGGAGCAACTTAAACGGGTTAGAGATGTCATGTCAACAATTTTTGGTACGACAAAGTATAACGGCGGGGGTCTAAATTTGGGAATTTTGTTAGTATATGTGTTTAATTGAAATAAACTTAAGTTCAGGTGTTTTCATAATATTTGATGCAAAGTTTAGGTGCCATTTTGAAATTTTTCCCAACTTTTAAACACAAAACTAGACACAATTACATCTCATGTAGTTCAGTCATGTGGAGCGTAGATTATGCACATCAAACGGCTCCAACACGGTTGTATCAAGTATTTTTTTTTTAAAGTTGTGTCAGTAGAATCTATTGAACCAAAGCAACGAGAATAGGATTAGGAGAAGGGAAGCACAAAGCAAAGGGAAAATAGGATTACGAAAAGGGAAGCAAAGCAAGGCAATTGTTGTAATCTCTTTTTTAAAGATTAATAAAAAAATCTTTCTTTTGCCGATAAAAATAAACATCAAAATTCACTACCTAGCTAATTGTTGCAAGAGCAACATTTTTGAAACTTCTCAACTTGTCCCAAAAATCGAAAAAATGTTTTTATCTGAAAATATGGTCTCAGAAAATCTAATGAGTGCATAAATAGGTGGCAAAACTTATAGGGTCAGATATTCAACGCTTGTTGTGACGTATATTCATTCGTGGATCACTACCACAACAATAAATGGCCTTTTGTTTAAAAAAGAATGCGTTTAGTAGGCGTTTTCTCGGCCAATCACCTTTCAAATTTCCAATTACTGCTAATCATTGCAATTAAGCCGTGGGTATAGATGTACGTTTACAGTAAGTTAGACTAAAACTCTTTATAGATCATGTTCTGCAAGGCAATTTAGGTTAATAATTGCTGTTATACATAATCAGGTAAACAATTCAGAAGTGTTGTTAATAGCCAAACACCCACCACAACCAATCACCACCAAACAAATCCATATATACACATACTTACAAGGAATTAATATACTTTTGGATTGTTTAAACTCCAGACCCTAACCTGCAAAAAATTCAGAAATCATGCTTGGTGAGATGCTTTGCTCATGTCCCCTTCTCTGCGAGAACAATGCAATCTCAAGGCTCTCCACTACTTCAGACATTGTAGGCCTTTCCTTTGGTTTAGTATGTAAGCAATTGCTCGCAAGTTTGGCAAAGTACTTCAGACTATGTTGTGGTGTTTCTTCATTAAGAGAGGGATCGATGACTCGATCAAGCTTTCCCTTTTCGATGTACATTTTCGCCCAAAGAATTAGACTAATTTGCTCCTCCTCGAGTCTATCATCTAGTGGTGGCCGACCACACAAGACTTCCAACAGTACCACGCCAAAGGCATACTGTTTACACCCGTTTTTGGCACCCAGTCTTGGCCAAGCATTGAATGGCCATTTGATTATTATTTGATTAAATTGGGCCAAGAAATAAAGATATTTTGGGTTGAAAAATTAATGGGTCAAGACAATATTGATTTGGCCCAATTAATTTTTACATCCGATCACGGGCTAAAAATGTTGTGGACTTAATTGTCTAAACAAAATGTAAAAGCCCATGGTTGGAAACCCATGCAATTGGAAAGTGAGCCCACAAAGTTAATATGTGTTCTGGCTATTTTGACATCAAATGGCCCTTAGTTTTCTCATACCCATGGAAAAAGGACAACGTGGCCCATTATTCTTGGTAATTGCCCACGACCGAGAAACGTGGAAGAATTGCCTGACCTCATGGGAATTGTTGGGACACATGCCAGCTTATAAAGAAAATGTTGGCCCATGTTTTTTCAATTCCACGAGCAGAAGTAGTGGGGAAGCCCACTATGCTTAATAACTGCCCACGAATAACGCATAACGTGGGGATTATTCAGATTGTTTCCCATTACCGCCACTTTGGAGAGAAATTTGAAAGATCATCGGACATGTGTCACGTTGCAGTAAAGTCAGGAGGTTTACCACATGCAAACCCACAGCTTATAAATACTAGAAGCAAAGAAAGAAAAAAGGTTCACACACCAATCAAGCTCAATGCTTAAAAAACCAAATCCTTCCCAATGAAGCAATTATCTCACTTCTCTCCCATTTACTCAATTACTTCTCGAAGTAATTCGGATTTTCTATCTCTCTTATACCCCAACTTTATTATTACGACATAATAAGGTTATTCATATCTCTCTTGCATCACCAACTTTATTATTACGATATATCAAAGTTATTCTACGTTGTTACTTCTTTTCCTACACGGTTAGAAAATTATTAAGTCATCGCTCGTAGAGGCAAAATTATGAACTAACACTGCAATCTAGCCCTTAGGTTGCAGCACTTTCGCTCTCACGGTTAAGAAGTCAAAAAAGAGGCACTCGGTCCTTTACGTTGGACACGACAAGTCCTAGCACGCCCGCTCAGTCCTTGAGCCATTTTGGAGATGAACACATACACATTAGATTTTCCGGTTAATTGATCGGTGTAGATATAATCTAGATCCCAATATCCTCTTGTTGCTTTGACTTTTGCGCTAACATAGGTTGTTGTTTGGCTTGTAATGAGTTTGCATATCCCGAAATCAGAAACTTTTGCCACTCAATTCTTGTCCAACAAAATGTTTGTGCTCTTCACATCTCAGTGTATGATATGTTGTTCAGTACCTATGTGGAGATAGTCGAGTCCTCGTGCAACACCAAGGCAAATGTTGAGCCTTTGAGCCCATTTTAGATGAGATATAGTCTTACCGCTTTCTTCTCTACTTGATTTGTAAAGATGACTAGCGAAAGTCCCATGGGCTATATATTCGTAAACAAGAATCATCTCCTGATTCTCGTTGCAATAGCCAATGAGGAAAACAAGGTTAATATGATGGAACTTTGAAAGCAACTCTACCTCTGTCCAAAATTCTTCAGCACCTTGGTTAGACTGGGCATTCAACCTCTTTATGGCAACAACGGCGTTCGTAGCACCATCGTTAATGAACCCCTTGTCTATCTTGCCGAATCCTCCAGTTCCAACGACTAATGCATCATCAAAGTCATTTGTCGCAATTAGTACTTCATGCAGTGAAAAGCAATGACAAGATCCCTTAACTTGAATCACGCCACCATTGATTGGATTCTCCTTCTCAAAAGAGATCAGGGTGTCGGACGAGGCTTCCGCTTGATCAAAGTGATTTGGAGACAGCATGGCATGCAAAATCTCACCGATATTCCTGGAGGTGAATTTTGTGACTCGAATCTGCACCACTAGAAACGTTAATGTCAAGCGGGTCTTGTGGAAAGTTCTCCGTCTCTAAATCTGAAATGGTCCGAAGAATCTCTAAGAAGCACTAGACAACGAGGAATGAGAGATATTGGTCATGAAACCGCGTAGATGATATTGACGGAGATATTGGTCAAAAGAATACCCTCAAATCAAGGATGGGGGAATCTAGTAGTGCGCTGTCGATATTGTTTTGTTTCTCCCATATTAAAGGACGACTTGACGAGCCAACATTTTTTTCTTCCTTGCCTCATTATTCTAAACAATTCAGTGGAAGAAAATTAATTTTCTTTCACTGAATCAAATTTTAATTAAACAATCGATGTGAAATCATAAGAAAATTAATTCTACAAGTAAACAAAATAACTTTCTAATTAAACAGGACTAGCTTGTATGCTTCGTACACAATCAAAAGGTTCATTGCTGTTATGGGCAGGGCCATGCCCCATAGCTATTTTAGCTCTTCTATTACCCAAACAGAGAGAAACATAGCACATAATATATACATACAAACACAAACACATTGGCAGAGTCAGGATTTAAAATCGGGGTGACACTCAAAAATATCAATTTGCTTTAAAGAGTACATTTTCTAAGGTAAACAAATCATAAAACCAAAATACAATTAGTACGTATTATCATATTTTAATCATCGGTCAACATAAAAAAAATAGTTTAACACTCTATTAAGCTGGAACTCGACGTTTTTTATTTCCGGAAATCGTTCATTACCAATTGCCTCCACCCGTTACATGCAAACATACATACATAAAAACATGTATTCACAAATTTATATAGGCAGGGCCATTTCTCATAGCTCTTTCAGCTCCTCTATTACCTACAAAGAGAAGAAACAGAGCACATATACATGCATACATTGGCAGAGCCACGATTTAACATCGGAGGTGGCATCCGAAACTATAAAAAAGAAAAGAGTACAATTTTCTAAAGATAAGTGTTCATAATATCCAAAAATTTATACATTCTGATAGTTTAATAACCCTTCTAGTATCCTAATCTGTTCGTACTGTATTTAGGAGAAACCTACCTCGGATAGCTATACCACTTTGGGTTGGATCTAGTCAAGTTTGGTCCGGCCAGTTTGGTCCATTTTTTTCATCCGAGCCTTCTAAAAATGTTTTGAACGGCCCATATTTGTTTGGGGTGTTTAGAATATGTTTTAATAAAAATTTACACAAACAAATCTGGGCTATCCAAAATACGTTTGAATAGTTCTGATAAAAAAAAATGGACCAAACTAGCCTGGACCAAATTTGACAAGATCCGTTGTATACAATACACTTGTTCTAATTGATACGTGTTGGGAAATTGAATCCCCAAGACTCAATAATGACGCGTACAGATTAGATAACAAAAATTGTAAAATCCTATAAAGCGGAATTAGGGTTCTACCTCAACTCTCTGCGACATAATGCTGGTTGAAGTTGTTATAGCACGCCTTGCTATAAACCACGAATGCTGCTCGACCGTACCTTACGATCTTCTATCGTATTTCCCTTGCACGTCTAGAACACGAACCAAGTGTGAATTCTTTGGTGATCTTATTTGATTTCTCTAACCTTGTTTCTATTTCGTGAATAATAGAAAAACGTCTATTTGATCTAGAGAGCATAACATGTATGTATATATATAGGGCTACAATAGAGACCTAAGAAGTAATAAGTCTGGGCTCCTAGTGTAAATACGAAAACATAATCCCACCAGCATTCTATTTTTTATTTCACTAATTATAATTCACCACACTACAGAATTATAATAGCACTACCGTCCTTATCTCAATTATATTACGAGCTCCATGATATTAAATACTTATTAATCTCCCCACGTTAAGATTACTGATACCCGTTGATTAAATACTCCTTCCGTTCCATATTAATGGTCCAGTTCGGTCTCCAAGGCAAAATTTAAATTGTTAATATCTCTCGATCTACAATGTCTTTAAAGATTTTAAAAATTTTGTATAATAGAACTAATTGAGATCTATCATATAAGATTCATATTGCACATAAAAATCATTGTAGATTGAAAAATATTAACAATTTAAATTTTGCATTGAAGACCAAACCGGACCTTCAATTCGGAACGGAGAGAGTAATTACTAACAACACATTCATATCATGTTGCGGATAACTTTTATCTCTATAAGTAGCACTCCTACGCATTTGACAGGGTTCAAATTGACCTCTCTAATTACAATTAACAATGCTTATTTTCGCCGAGACAAGAAAGGGAAAAAACCTTTATCTCTATTAGTTGCTGTAAACGCGGGGTCCCATAAGCTCACCTAGGCCTGTCAATAGGCTAGATTCGACAGATTTGAATCCAAATCCGATAAGACTTGAATCCGATAGTGGTAATCCGGATACAAATTCGAAAAATTCTGATCCGATCCGAAAATCCAAATGCAATCCGAAAAATTTTTTACTTCAAAAATTTTAGCAAAAAAATACAATTAAAAAAAAATATTTTCAGAAAAAATTTTAAAAATTTAAACTAAAATATAAAATATAAAAATACAACTTCTTAAACATTTTTTTTCAAAATAAAAAATTCCCTGTTTTTTTTTAAAAAATTTAAAAAATAAAGTTCGGATTCGGATTAATAATGGTTTTAATCCGATCTGATCCGATCGGTATTTAGATTATCGGATTCGGATTATCGAATTATCGGATCGACGATATCGGATTCGGATCGAATTTTTTAGATCGGATCCGATCCATTGATAGGCTTAAGCTCACCGAGCCTTAAAAACTCATGGATGGCCCTGTGCTCTCACCAATCCCATTTGTACAAATACAAATATCTGATAATAAGCTGTAGTGGTGTTGACCTAAAATGTTCCTCAATCAAAATCGACAGTTTTGAGAAAACAACACTTGGATAATGTTTGATATGATTTCAAAATGCATTAACAACGCCGAAAGCAAACCATACTTTCTAACAACACGACACCGAAAGCAAACACGTCAGTTTTCTTTGTCACTTTAGAAGTGCGCAAGTACTCAGGATCCAAATATGCATATGTGCCGCACACAGCTGTTTCCACGCCCTTTGTTGCCTTGCTATTGTGAATCGGTACGGACATTTCAAAAGCGGCAATTTTCGCGACCCATTCATTGTCCAAAAAAACGTTTGATGGTGTTATGTCACGGTGGATGAATTGTTGCTCTATGTTTGTCTAGAGGTATTGGAGACCTCATGCAATGCCGATGCAAATCTCAAGCCGCTTTTTCCAATGAAGTGGATCGTTATGGGTTTCTTGGAGACGACTTTTCAATGTCCCATTTACCATGTAATCATACACGAGGATTAACTCATGCTTCTCCTTACAAAATCCCATCAAAGAGACTATGTTAGGGTGACGAGGAAGTGATTGTACCCCAATCTCGGCACTAACTAGTCTGGCCGAGTGTGCCTCTCTCGCTTCGTACCGTTTGATCATAACGGTGTGGTATACCGATTGGGTAACCTAAAACCATACATCCCTTGTATAACCTAAAACAACCATATCGGCCGATCAAAAGACCGTCATTGAAATCATTTGTGGCAGCCTGAATCTCAGGAAGTGAGAAACGGTGGTATACCGATTGGGTAAGGACATCTAAGATTGGTACTCCACCGTTGTTTAAACCGTTGCCCTCCCCTGCCCTCAACCAACGATTCATACCATTAGGCACAAGCTTTATGCCCTGAAACGCCTTTGCAATACTTCCCTGCGATCTTCCCTTACGCTCATGCCATATCAATGCAATCTCAAAGCTCTTCGCTACTTCAGACATTGTGGGCCTTTTCTTTGGTTAAGTATTTAAACAATTGTTCGCAAGTTTTGCAAAGTACTTAAGACTATGTGGTGTTGTTTCTCCATTAAGAGAGGGATCGATGATTCTGTCAAGCTTTCCCTTTTCGATGTACATTTTTGCCCAATGAATTAGACTAATTTGTTCCTCCTCGAGTCTATCATCTAACGGTGGCCGACCACACAAGACTTCCAACAACACCACTCCAAAGGCATACACATCAGATTTCCTAGTTACTTGACCAGTGATGAGATATTTTGGATCCCAATATCCTCTTGTTGCTTTTACTTTTGTGCTAACATGGGTTGTTGCTTGGCTTGTGATGAGTTTACATATCCCAAAATCAGAAATCTTTGCTACCAAATTCTCGTCCAACAAAATATTTGTGGTGTTCACAACTCGATGTATGATACGTTGTTCGTTACCGGTATGAAGATAGTTGAGTCCTCGTGCAGCAACAAAGCAAATGTTGAGCCTTTGAGCCCATGTTATATGAGATATACTTTTACTACTTTCTTCTCTACTGGATTTGTAAAGATGATTGGCGAGATTTCCAAGTGGTATAGATTCGTAAACAAGAATCATCTCATGATTTTCGTTGCAATAACCGATGAGCGAAACAAGATTAAAATGATGGAACTTTGAAAGCAATTTTACCTCTGTCCAAAATTCTTCAGCTCCTTGGTTGGACTCGGCATTCAACGGCTTTATGGCAACAACAGTAGTTGAGGCACCATTACCGATGAACCCTTTATATACCTTACCGAATCCCCCAATCCCGATAACCAATGCATCATCAAAAATGTTAGTAGCTACTTGTACCTCATCCAGTGTAAAGCGACGACAAGATCCCTTTGACTGGATCACACCACCATCGATTCGATTCTGACTCTTTGAAATGGGCAACCGGTTAGACGAAGCTGCAGGTAGAGCAGGGTCCGACGAGGGTAAGAGACGGAAACCTTCGTGTCATTCCTAGAAAGACCATTTCCTTTACTCAAATCCGAACCACTAGTGACATTGGTGGCAAGGCATACTGGTTGACTAACTTGCCCTTCTTCGAAATTCTGGCTGTCTAAAGATGACATATTTCGTAGAATCTCTAAGGAACACTGGCAGCAACTTTAAGAATGGGGAATTTGAAGATCGAGTTCACCGTTGATGGAGGAGAGAGAGGAAAGTGGATAAGAGAGAAGCAATTGGTAATGGTTGAAGCAGCCGTCGAGGAAATGTTTAGGAAATTGGTGATTTCAACTTTTATAAACAAGTCTTATTAAAGAAAACAAGTCTAATAAAGAAGGGGAAATTTCAAAATGACACCTGAATTCTGCATAAAATATCACAGAGACATCTGAATTTGAATTTATTTCGATTAAACACCTGTACTAACAAAATATCCAAATTTAGACATATGAACTTAAGTTTATTTCAATTAAACACATGTACTAACAAAATCCCCAAATTTAGAACCCCGCCGTTATACTCTGTCCCAAAAATTAATGACATGGCATCTCTAACCTGTTTAAGTTGCCTCATTGCACATGTTTTTTTGCCCAGGCCCAGTTCTTCTTTCTGCTCGACATACTTCTAATGATGGGTTTCGCTTGGGTGCATCTTCCCCTGTTGGAAACGTGTGTAATAGGGCAACTTAAACGGGTTGGAGATGCCATATCAACAATTTTTGGGACGGAGTATAACGGCGGGGGTCTAAATTTGGGGATTTTGTTAGTACAGATGTTTAATTGAAATAAACTTAAGTTCATGTGTCTAAATTTGGGGATTTTTTGTCAGTACAGTTGTTTAATTGAAATAAACTTAAGTTCAGGTATCTATGTGACATTTGGTACAAAGTTCAGGTGCCATTTTGAAATTTTTCCAATAAAGAAGGGTAAAGAAGCGGATAAAAAAAAAAAGAAGGGTAAAGAATCTTGCTACTAACACAGCAAGTATGTGCATAGATTGTGCACATTGCGTTGCAGGACCCACTACGGGTCTCACACAAATAATCTGATCCGTTAATTATGTTTGAAGCATTTTTTCATGGGCCTCTGCAAAAAATTAGATCAATCCGATACCTATAAGTACTGGATCTAATCGTCTAACTTTTCATTCTCTAAAAATCTAACTTTTCATTCAGGTTTTTAGAGAATGAAAAGTTAGACGATTAGATCAAGTATTTATAGGTATATGATTGAATTGTTTTTTTGCAGGAGACCCTTGACAAAATATTTTAAACATAATGAATGGTTCGGATCACTTGTGTGAGACTCGTAATAGGCCCCACATAGCAATGTACACTTTTCATACATCCAAAAGCAATATTGTAAATTTATATTAATAAAAATAAAAGAGAAAGTCTGAATTGTAAAAATGGGAATGTGAAAATCATTTTCCTTCTCTAAAAACAAGAAGCAATCGTTTATCTCCTAGGCTAGTTTTTTTTTTTTTTATCGGCAAAAGATGAAATTTATTAAAAAACGGGGAGAGGGGACAGGGATCCAACAAAAAGTTGGAAGATACACCGTAGGGGCAAAGCCCAAACCACCCAAGTGTCTACAAGGATCCAAACCAGATAAAACATTAAAGTCCGATCCAAAACCCAAATAAAACAATAAGCCCCAAAAACACCCAATTCGGTCCAAACCTAGACCGGCCTGTCCAATCCATCCCCAAAACCCTAACCACAACGGCCACTCCCTACGTACAAACCACCGGCGCCGTTAAGCCGAGCCAGTCTCTCCTAGAAGTAGAGACCGGCGGTGGAAATCAACCGACCTACTAAAACAGAAACAGTAGCAATCAGAGCCATGGGGCCAAACCACCACCATCATCAGCACCTCCCCGGCAGCACAGACATCAACGGCAAGAGCAGCAACCTAGAAGCAATGAGCTGTCAGTCCCACTCCCGATTGAGAGCTCTGATTGGTCGCCGACCAGACTTTGGCACACAAAACAACCAGAACACCCAGCCATGGGGGCCGCATCCACCTCACCACCACTGGACAGAAACCTTCACCGAACGACGTTACCATTGAAACGACCAGCTATAGGAGGATTAACATAATCTGTCTCAATAAAAGCTAAATATCAACCTTAATAAAATTCATTTCATAAACACAAGACAATGTCAACTAAGTAGATTACAACTGGCTTCTAAAATAAATTTACAAGAGAACTATACAAGATGAGTTCACATTCACAAGAGTCTCAACTCCCCAAAAATCTATATCGTAATATGAACTACGCCAAAAGGACACCACGCCGACCCTCGCCCCCGCTCCTACAGCCTGCCAGACCAGTAGTGGACCAAAACTCTACTTCAGTTACCTGAAAGGATTGTGAGTGTTACTACTTCATTCAAGCGAAAAGCATAAAACAGTTTACACGAGTAAACATGGATCGAGTACTGCTTCTAATTATATTTAGCAAGAAACGTACTATTTTTCACAAACCATTAAGTAAGCAACAATATTTCAAGAAACCATAGGGTTGCTTCTCTCACAACCAGGAGTTATGATAGTACCGTGACCCTGTGAACATGATACTTGCAACAATTTATACCCTGTTTGTGTACATCAAGAAGAAAACAATTCCAACCAACAATACAGCTTTGGTATGCTTTTGAAATAAAATCATGTTTCAAGCAACTTGATCCATATCCACAACCGTCAAAAATTCCAAACATTTTCAGAAAAAGTATAAGTTTCTTTTTAGCTAGCCACTTCAATAAAATAGTACACTCACCTTAGATATCCAAAAGACAAAAGCAATAAGCCTCCTTCTCAACCTTGAGGTGGAGACTCGTTCCCCGATCCTAGAATATGAATGACACTACACTTAGTATATTTCGTACTCCAATTCATGTTAAAATGCAAGTAAAATGCATCAATAAGTCTAGCATATGATCTTCTTTTTAATCTCCATTCCTAGTATGATACTGAATGAGACCAATGCAATAAAAATGATGGATGATGTGTTTCAATGCTCCAAAGTTGATTCAATGAGGTTTGACACAAGAATCTCCAAGAATAAGGCTTGGTCCATGACCAACGTATACGGTTTTGACCATATCCATTACACAATCGTGAATTCTAAGAATTTCACTTAGACCATTGAAAAGTTAACTTCTTTCTCTTCGAATTGACAGGTCATTCATCAAAAATAGAGTTTGGGTAACCTTACTACAACCTCACGATTATAACTTAATACTAAAACTAGTGTAGAAACAGATTTTGAGTAAATTTTAACAGCAATTCTGTTATTGCTCAGGCATAACCACAGCGCATGGGTTGCATCAATGGAAAGCTCTATGTGTCTAGTTTCTAGCAAAGCAAGCGGAATGTCTTTTCCAGTCTCGAGCTAGGAGATATGACTGTTTTCCCAACTTGTATCAGTGCTGACTGCTCAATTCCGAATTTGAGTGATGCTAGGTTAAAAATTTCTATAGAGCTCAATACTTTGAACTAGATCCTAAAATTTTTACTGTAGATAGAAAACTCATAGAGGAACTATCAAAAAAATCCCCAGAATTTTCAGAACTTCCGAACTATCTCAATAAAACTCTCCAAAATCAGACAAACATGAATTTTTCAATTTTGTAGAATTCTAAACCAAGTAATTTCTGTTCTAAACTACTTTAACTACACAAAATCCATTCTCCTATGACCTAATTAGGATTTAACTACATGAATATGCAGGTAGATACATGTTTGATCAATACCCAAAACATAAATTAGGTATAAGATAGGCTTTACCTTCAATTAGATTTATCCAATTTTTCCCCCCTTCTTCCTCTTCTTCTTCTCACTCTTTCTCTCTCTCTCTCTCTCTCTCTCTCTCTCTCTCTCTCTCTC
>BPLS01028928.1:11057-42744 GCA_019656275.1 Rhododendron kiyosumense | reverse complement strand
CTAGCAACACTTAGGCCGTCCACCTTCCCCTTCTGTTTTTGGAGTCCAGTCCATGTACTGAATATAACACTTGCCGTGCACACGGGCTGAGCACTCAAACCTTCCACTGGTTGAGCACTTCAGGCCGAGAGCAACCCAGGCATCAAGAACATGTACTGCACACCGGGCAGATCTTTGACACAGGATCAAGGCCAGGCGATGTCAAGGCAGAAGCCAAGTAGACCACCCCAGAGGCCATCCTAAATTGATCCAAGGCCAAGCCACGCATGCCTGCCTTAGGCCGTGGCCCCAAGGCCAGGCCACGCATGACTGCCTTAGGTCGTGGCCCCAAGGCCAAGCCACACATGACTGCCTTAGGCCGTGGCCTTTCTGTTAATCCCATCTCTGTACAGTGGCCATGTCGCGCACGACAGGCCATGGCCGTAGCCAAATGGGTCTGTTCCCGTTTCGATCCATCAATCATTCTGTGATAGTCTCGGATGAAAGCCAATCTGCCCAGTCTGTTGAGCAGATTGTTTTCTCCCTTACGCCTGAGGTACTTCACTATGAGACCTCTCTGTTTGAATCTGTTCTTGCAACTCAAATGTTAGTCCGAAACAGAAACTCTTTTCTGGAATTCATTTGCCAATCAGAGATCAAAATATTTCTTAAGCTTGTTGCGAAAAATCTCGGCAATAACATAAAATTCCAGAGAACAGTTTCATTCATAATTTAACAATTACAAATGCATCACAAAATTACAGAATGTAAGTGGAAAAATACGAGATACAAACAGAAATCTTCGTAGGATGAACCGAGTCCCATGTGGTACCACGGTCTCCTTAAGAAATATTCGCCGCCTACCGTGGGTGTTGTAGGTTGTGTCGGCGCCTTTCTCCCAGGGTTGGCTCGGCTAAACCGCAAGCCGCCGGAACACCGCCGTCGACTGCCTTGGTGAACTGACTACCGCCTGTCTCACTCTCTCTCAAAGAACGAATTTCAGAGCTTATAAAACTTGCTGTGTTTTCTTCCTCTTTCTCAAAACCGTGAGCCTCCCTTTTATAGATGGATGGTGCCATTTGTAACTCCAGAAATTAAATTGCAGCCATCAAATGCTATCATCAAATCTGCCATTTGAATGAGGGAGTTACGGAAATAATGCACCATGAAGAGGAGGGTTACGAGAGTTACAAAATCCCACAATCAATACGTCTATTGATTGTGGTGCGTCCAGATTCAACGAACCCGAGATTGGTTGCCTCGGGAGACCCTCCAAAATCCCGATTTCATTCACCCGAAATTCTGTAAATTTCCAACAACCCCCACCGTGCGGTATGCCAACTTATTTAAAGCTTCATAAAGTCAATCCTCGAACTTGGGAAGATTACAATTCATGGGGATTGATAACATAAAACCCATCGGACTATTGGAGTATATATGTTTGGTTTGATGAAATGAGATTGACAATGAAATGCAAATTGAGGTTGTAATGAAATTGCAGGAGGAAATGAGATTATTTCCAGGTTTCGTTGCACTTAAGAATAGTCATTCTCATCCGCAACGGAATGGTGTGACAATAGTATTTTTTTGAAGTGGCAATAGTGATTTTCGGAGTGGCAATAGCAGTTTTGGTGCAGCATTAGTGAACCTTGGAGTGGCACTAGTACTTTTGGTATGGCAAAAGAAATAAAATGACAATTCCTTTATTTTTTTAGTGGAATGACAATTTCTTACTAAGATAAATAGTGATTTCATTTGAAATGATCATTTCATCATTTAATGGTGAACCAAATGTGAGAATAAATATTGCAATTGGACTGACTATTTCATTCTAACTTTGATTCCATCGAAGCAAACATACCCTTATTGTCTCTAATTTCACAACCCTCGAATCAGGATCTAGGAATTCTATATATAGCCCACTGTGTCGATGTTGTGTTGTTGCCAATTTCAAAGGACTTGCGGTGCCAATTTTTTCTTCATTGCCTCGCCATTCTATTCCGTAGAAGAGGGATCCAAGAAATTGTACTCCCGTGTATCACTATGAGTACAACTCAATTACAAGCTCCATTAAGGTGAGAAATAATAATCTCACAATACAAATAAAAGAATATTCACATGCAAGTGAGAAGACTCGAACTCTTAACTTTCTAATGAGACGCAAGAGTCTTGATCAACTGAGTTAGCCTCAATTGGGTTAATCAAATTTGTAGTTTACACATAACTACTCCTACAAAGTAAGGCTTATTAACCTTTTTAGTCCCCAAAGTATTAACTTTGTCTCATTTTCGTTCCGAATTTAAACATTGAAGAGATTTAGTCCCCAATATATCAATTTTGTACCAATCAAGTCCCCGACCCTAACACCATTAGGCTCATCCATCAAAATAAGGGGCATCCTTGTCATTTCACTCCCCCAAATTTCTATCTAAGAAAAACGAAAAAAAAAAAAAAAGGAAAGCGGCAGCCATGGTCGCACTACTGCTGCACTATCCTCTTCTCCCTCTCCTCTCTTTTTTCTTTTCCCCGGTGTATCCTCTGTCCCTACTCCTCCGGCCTCTCTTCTTTCCCTCGTCGAATCGGCCCAAATTGGTCATCACTCCGACCTTCAGCCAAATCGGCACGTTTACCGGAGCTGATTGAGGGAACTTATTAGCCGCCGGCAACGTGGCAGCTGGAAAGGGAGGAATCGTTCTCGCCGTCCTCGGCGTTGAGGGATGAATTCAGAATCGGTTTGCTGTGGACCAGAGGGACAAGGTCGTTTGACAAGGCGGCCGAGAGGCCTGATTTGAGCGGATGGAACTGGTGGTTGGTTGTGCTTGTGCAGGGAGTGGTGGGGTAGGTGTAGGCGGTAGGGTAGAACGGGAGACGACATCGCTCGAATCGGAGAGAGATCGCAGGAGGACCAACAACGTCGCTCTCGCCGAGTTTGAAAGGGATGGGGTGGAGATCGGGGGGTTTGAGCAGTCCGACGAACCGGACGGCCATGGTTGACTAGGGACTATCTGCTGCTACTACTCCTCCTCGGGTGTGGGTGAAACCAGTGATGGTGTGATGATCATTAGTTGGTGGTTCAATTTTTTGTCTCATTTTTTTCCCCATGGGATTCCTGGTGCGAGAATGAGTGGGCGAGTAGGATTGGTGGCGGGAGAAAATTGAGGGATGGAAATGGCGGGCAAGTCCAGGAGAGTGATGATTGGGTGCAATTTTGCCCCAATTACAGAAAGATGCCATGGCTGCAGCTTTCCCCCCTTCGTTTTTTTTCCGTTTTTCTGAGACAGAAATTTGGAGGAGCGAAATGACGAGGAAGCCCCTTATTTTGACAGATGGGACAAACGGCGTTAGGGTTGGGGACTTGATTAGTACAAAATTGATACATTGGGGACTAAATCTCTTCAATGTTTAAATTGGAGACGAAAATGAGACAAAGTTAATATTTTGGGGACCAAAAAAGTAAATAAGCCTACAAAGTAAACAAAATTAACTTTCTAATTAAACAATGGGATACCTAGTAGCATCAGTATTTCTATAATGATGAAAACGAGCTGAGAATACATAGCTATCCAGCTTCGGACGTTGTGATCCGGAATTTTCCAATAGGAAAACCAACCAGACTCAACTATACGTGTGTTTCGATCTTTATTTCACCATATCTGTATCGATGGACTGTTGATAGGGAAAATTGAATGTATGAAGTCATTTTTTGGTTGGAGCATCAATGGGTCTCTGTGGGTGATTGTCGATCTTCTCTTCCCCATTTGTTATGGCGAGAAAACTAAAAGCTTCCAATCGCAGTATAAAATTTCTACCCACCTATGTACTACAGCTAGCTTTTGATACGACCTAGTTAATCTTGAAAATTAAGCTATTTTAATGAGTGGACAGCCCAAAAAATTAATCTTTTCACCTACCTATATTAATCCGAGTCCTATTGAGTAATCACTTGGATTTTGTTTGTTCATCTGTTTGTATGTTTCTATTGTCTGGTACATTGTTTCTACTTATTTCGCTCGTAAATTTACTTAGATGTGACGATGCAATTATTTGAATTTGATTAGATCACGAAACAAACAAGTTGATCATTATATGCGTGATGAGTTGTTTTCTAGCGAGCCTGATCGATGACCTGCAAAACAGATTGCTTGACGGCCGGTGTGGTGTTGACCAAAATACTTTCGATGCTTAAATCAGTATTTTATTGGAGGTATTTAAAGGAGAGACAGTAGAAAACAGAAGTTTTTGGAGAGTTGATCATTACATGCATGTAATAACACGCTAAGTATTGGAAGAGCCAATTAGGCTTGCCGAGAAAGATGGGGCTGGATATCCTGGGGGAGTCTCCTAACCGCTTGGAGCCGTTTGGTGTTTGAATTTGAATTCCCCAAAGAGAGTGGGAAGCTATATACCCTTAACCGTTTGGAGATGATACAAGTAGTTGAGTTTCTGTTTCTCCACAAAAAGTGCAAAAATCAAATCGGCTTGGAATTGCGGGCGTATCAAGGTAGGATTGCTGTCTAAATTTGTATCAAAGCTTGGAAGCCTCAATCTGACTTCTAATCGAACGAAAGTGCATGGCTTAAGGGTATAACCGTGAGGAGGTTCGTGGTTTGCCTTAACGAAAAAGACTTAAAAATTTCTTAACCGTTGTTATAAAATGGAAAGAAAAGTAAAACAAGGTCTAAAACAGAATTTAAAGGACTTTATTAACGGTTTAACAAAGTCTGATTGCCACCTGTCCAAGCCTTACTCCTCACTCCAAGAAATCGGCTGAGGTTTGAAAGGCCTCCATAAAAACTTGTAGAAGAGCAAAATAAATTTTGGTTGTGTAGAATTTCCAGTCTTTTTTAGCTGCTTGTGAACTACTTGAACGCCCATATAGAAGATCTTTGGGCCACCAAGGTTAAAGGCCAAAATTTTAAGGATTGTGTACCCTTTTTTCCTCGTGTTCTCTGATTTTATTATTTTTTTAATTGTATCATTTGACCGATTGCAGATTACTACCACAACCAAGCCAAAATCAGAACCCTGTTTGTGAGTCTGGTACAATTGTGCAAAAATGTTGATAGTAGCCAAAATTCCCACCACAACCAAGCAGTCCACCAGCAGATCTAAAATAAAAAACGAAAAAGTCCACCATACTAATTTATCAGGTAATTTGGAAAACTAGATAGATGCACATGTTTGCATAAGAAATTCAGCCACATTATTTAAGGATTGTGTACAAATCCCAGACCTTAAAGTGCAGAAATCTTAGGTTTGGTGATTGGAGCCTACTACGACAATATATTTCTAATCTGAGTGTACTCCATGGTAGAACCAAATCTGAAATAAGATGGCTCTGTCCACCAATTGTGAACTCGCTTTCGATAGAGATGACCTCGTTGTAGGATCCGGGGACATCAGCCATGTGTAACTCATCAGTACCCATCTGGATGGAACTTTCCCAAGCCTCCTGCATTTGCAATGAAAATTGAAGGCTACCCAACACATCGTTCATAGAAGGGCGTCGGATGCCCTCTTTAACCACGCAACTTAGTGCTATGCTGACATAATGCCTAAAACATTCCGGAGCTATTTTTCCGATTAGATATGGATCAATGACCTCATCGATAGTTCCCCTTTTGATGCATACGTGGAACCATTTAAGTAACAGAACGTCATCCTAGTTTCGTTCGAAAGAAATAGGGGTTTTAGCACACAATACTTCCAACAACACGACACCGAATGCATACACGTCACTTTTCTCTGTCACTATATGAGTGTGCAGGTACTCAGGGTCCAAATATCCCATTGTGCCCATAACACTTGTTTCCACGCGCTCGGTTCTGATGCCAGTGGGTGTTTGTACGGACATTTCGAAAACAGCAATTTTCGCGACCCATTCATCGTCCAAAAAAATGTTAGACTTGGAGTGACACAAGCGCTTTGCTAGAGAGGTTGGACGGATGCAATGATTACCCACTTTGGGTGGAGGTGGTGATTGTTGGGGTCCACCCATAGTGGTGGGGTAATTTCGTGTAACACCCTTAGTGTTAGTGTTGGGTGTTGAGCGTATTTACCGTTGAAGTCCCTTATATATAATTGTAAACCCTATTAGGGTTAGTATGTGACATAATGTGAGGGAGAGGGTGAGGCGAGCATGGGGGGCCGGGTTGTGGCCTCCTGGAGAGGAACCGCCGTGTGATTCTTAGAGAGTTTTTTATCTTTATTGTATATTATGTGAATATATAATCAAAGAGAGTTTTTCTCTAAAATCACTACGTGTATAGTGTCCCTCACTGTACTAACATCATAAACACTGGAGAGAGATTGATATAAACCGCGTTGATGATACTATTTGATCGCCGAAGAGTACTCTTGTAAAACATGACGGGGGGTTTGGTCGTCTCCAAGTGGTTTCCAATTTGTGGTCTGCAGCAGCTTTAACTAGTACATGATAACAATCATAACATGAACACTTGAGGAGAAAGAACGTTCACAAGTTGGAGTATGCCCATCTTGAGTAAGTGTCATCATTTAACTCGAAGGCCCGTGGCCCGTCCGAAGCCCGCCTGGTCCATCGATCTTTCACCCTGCCCGAGCCCATGAAATGGCCGGCCCGGCCCGGCCGGTAGTTTGTAATAGGAGGGCTCGAGCCTATGAATTTTTACTCGGCCCGTCCGTAGGCCCAGCTCATGAGCCCGCCCTTGGTACCTGCCCACGAGCCCACCCATTAGCCCAAAATCCCACAAAATCCTTTCTTTTTTCCCTTGCCCAAGGAAATTTAAGCCCTCCCGTCAGCCCACCCGCTAGCCTACCCAGCTTTCAGCCTGCTCATTGGCCTGCCCGGTTTGGCCCACTTGCCTGTCAATTGGGCTAGCCCATGGGCTGGACTTGAGTTTCAATTTATGGTAAGTAGCCCGGCCTGCAAAAAAAGTAAAAGCCCAATCGACCCGGCCCGTGGGCGGGCTTGGGTAGTGACTTAGCGGCCGGGGTTGGCCCAGCCAGCCCAATGATGTCCCTTAATCTTGAGTTGGAGTGTGCCCACCTCAATTTTTGTTTTTGTTTTAGTAGGAGTGACTTTTAGTGTGTCATGATAAATTATGCACATCTCGATTAAATTTGTAGACTAAACTGAACCTGAGATCTCATAGAGAGCAAACTTCTAGTCGGCTTGGGAAGTGGGATTGGGAGGGGCTGTAGTGCAGTTGCCGCACTACGCCGTCGCACTATGTCGTGTGCTGTTGATCCGACCGTCCATGTCGGTATAGACGGCTTGGATTTAATCCAAGCTCCAAGTAATCCGAGCCGTCGATTGCTCGGATTCCAATTTGAGTCATCCATTGCCGAGATGGACAGTCAGATTAGACACACTACACGTGTAGTGCGGGAGGTGCACTACAACACCCCGGGTCCATCGGCTTGACACGATAAACTTGCAACTGTTTCTTGCTCTAGTCATTTTTCATGTTTATTTCTTTGTTTATAATTTGCTTGCTAGTTGTTACTTAAGGGGGAGTGTTCGGACTAAATGAATTTTACCCCTTTGTAAGATAATGAGAGATTAAACCCTTTAGTGAACTTTTCTAGCATTTGCTTTTTTATTTTTTTAGTGAGAAATTAAAAATATTTTAAAAAGTATGGATTAGAATTGAAAACAACGGATAAAGCAACAAATATGATTTTAAAACTGTATGTTGTGGATTATATTCTCTTTTTGTGAACTTTTGCTAATTTGCTCATAGGAGTACTTATAATTTTTCACTTTTAAAAAATTCCCCCAGTCGAGTAATTTTGAAAAAAAAGAAGAAGAGAAAAGTGATCGAAAGGATAAGATTTGAGAGAAGGAGAGAACTTGTGGTTGATTTGACACATTGGCTACCTTTGAGAATTCATGATTGAGAGAGTACGGATCTGATTTTGGTTACTCTCACCAAATGAGGGTTAACATTATTTTTATTTTTGTCTAGTTTTTTGCATCACTACAAGAAAAATTACATTTTGTGATGAATGAAAATCGTCACAAATGATATAGGTGACGAAAAAAAATTTGTTGACTAAAGGTTGGCGAGAATTCGTACCTAGTGATGAAATTTATTTTTCGTCACCTATAGTGCCTTTTGATGACGAAATATTTCGTCACCAAAAAGGTGAATAATTGGTGATGAAATTTTTTTCCTCAGCTATTGTGCTTTCTGACAACGTAAATTTTTGTCATCAATTATTTCTTTTGTCGTCAAAAATTTTTGTCACCAATATAAGAAATTAGTGAAGAAATTTTTCGTTACAAAAGATGTTTTCATATGGAAAAAAAATCCCTCTTTCTTGCACTTGCTAGGTTTCGAACGCAAGTCCCCTGAGTTTTTTGCGCAAGTTTCGACCAACTGTACTATATACACTTTTCAATATATATTTGACATATCTAATATATAACATATATGTTTAACACAAAAATATATTTTGAATGTAGTTTTAGCCCTTAAACATTAAAATTAGCAATTTTGATAAAATAAATATTGTAGGCATTTTAGTTATTGTTCAAACCCAATTTGAATTATCTCAATTGGTTTTCTTAGTAATTGTTATGCCCAAAAATACATTTAGTGACAAAGCTCAATTCATAAATTTCGTCATCAAAGATATCCATTTGACGACAAAATATATTTCGTTGCTGAAAGCATTAAAATGGTAACGAAATTATTTTTCGTCACCAAAGTTAAACATTTGGTAACGAAAAATAATTTCGTCACCCTTTTTAAGCTTTCAGCGGCAAAAAATGTATTTCGTCGCCAAATGGGTACCTTTGGTGATGAAAATACTTTTTTAGTCACTAAACATGTATAATTGTTGACAAAATTATTTCGTCACGAGTGTTGTCAAAACAGTGACAAAATTAGATTTCGTCTCTACTTTTTCATCACCAAATTTCATTTTTCTTATAGTGCATGTTCGATGTACGGGGATAAGAAAAAAATTGAATGAGAACTTTTTCCCTTGCCCTTTGCATCAGTGTGTTGATATGGGACTCTTAAAATTTACTTCATCTTCTCGCAAAAGAAAGAAAAAAATCCACAAGATTAAGAAAAATAGAGATAGAAAGAAAAAAGTAAGGTTATTGGCTTGAGAAAAAGTTTTACAGTCCCATTTAAAATTGGGTCGGTCGGGGTTGGGCACGGGCGGATTTTCGGATAACCGATCCAAATTTAAAATGTTCTCTTAAAATTACGAGTACCGCTATGTGTACATATGCAGTATACATACCATGTACATATGGATTTTATGTGGCCCATCTTGAGTTCCAGAAATATAATTCGAACTATCTCCTATTTTAAAAAAAAATTTTTATTGAATCCTATAAAAAATCAGTTCAACCGGACATTGGTAAGAATTTTTTCTAAATTTATAGGGGTGAAACTGAGCAGTTAAGTAGTTTTGTCCCCACACATTCAGAAAAATCCTTACTGATATCGGGTTGAGTTGATTTTTTTAAACAGCTCCATAAAAAATATTTTAAAAATAATGGGAGGTTCAAATCATCTTTGTTCCCAAGGTGAACCCCACAAAACTCATATGTACATGGTATGTACAAGATCATATGTACCCATAGCTTTTCCGCAAAATTACTACATTACTGTACATTCATTCTGAAGAAGAATAATGGCTTGTGATTTCGAAAGTATCCATGGTGCGATAGCCATGGGCATGTACTCTAATATTGACAAAACTATGCGTAAATCTTGTTCTGAAAGCCATTTTTGGATTCTTCGGTTTGTGAAGCCCCATTTGGTTTAATTTGCGTTTTGTTGACTTTTTGGATTTTGACTTGGACAAGGGTATTTCAGTAATTGATGATATAAACTCGAAGTTATAAAATACGTGCTATATGCCGCCAATGAAACTTGTACTCTATTCTTCATTTATCACATGGTGGAAAATAGTCAAAACAAGTGTGACCCATGAATGTATTCAACAACACAATTGGGAAGTTAGATAAATGTAAGATCCCACATTCGCAAAAGATGAAAGGTTTAAATGATAAATAAGGATTCGCAACCAGCTACTGTATAACTTGAGATTAACCTTATGAGTCACGTAGTTAGGCGAATGGTTAGTAGGTCAGCTGGCGCGGGTCATGATTGTGCTGTATAGAACTAAGTGTCACATTATTTCCAGGCGAAGGTTCGCCCCCACGATGGGGAGATTGTAACCTTTTGAGTCATGTGGTTAGGCGAATGGTTAGCAGGTCAGTTTGAGCGGATTGTTACAATAAACCATTTTTCGCTTGCGTTTTTTAATTCTTTTCCTAATTGCATGTTTGTTGGTTTGACTGATTGCTTATTACTAATTCTTATTAATCCGGTTCAATTATATCGGCCTGTTTGGATGCCACAAAAGGAAGGTGTATTTTTTTTATACCCCCTCCAATACGTGGGCCCTCGTCTAATACATGGTTTGGCAAGCTCAAAATTGGGGGGATTCCATAAAACCCCCGGCTCCATAACCACTCCTAATACAAGCTGAGGGGGGGTTATAGATTGCTAGGGTTTGAGGTGGCCATGTGTTATCCCCCCTAATGTCGGACGATCTTACCCCTCGTAATCCCCCTTTTCCACTACCCAGGCTCCATTTTAAAAAATTCATAAAATTTCGGTTTTATTATACATTTTTTAAAAATGATAACATTTCCTACGTTAACCATTATTAAGTATTTTTATTAAACATTTAAAATACGATGACATTATTTTATTTATTTTATATAATTATTATATTAGTTAAGCACATTTTCACCAAATAAATATGTTCGGCACATGTGAATTCACCTAACAAAATTGTTGGACACATTTTTAACTACCAAACAATGTATTTTTCCAACAAAATAAAAATAATCAGATTTTTTATTATAAAAAAACACGAATTTTTCCAAAGTAAAACTGACTTTTTCATTTTGTAATATTATTAAATTAGTACATTTGTTAATAAAAATAAATATTATGGCTTAAAGTTTGAAAGATTAATTATATTTGTAATTATACATATAAAGTACTACATATTTTAAGTTTCGGTCTGTATAAAGGCAAAATAGTCATTTTACAGCTTTTTACATTATCCACCCTTCCTAATACCCTCTATTTATCCTCCATCCAAACCATGTACTATTTTATCTCTTCTTTCTAATACCTCATCCAAACCAATTATTATTTAATCTTCTCTTCATAAACATCACATCAATGTGAGCCATTCCGTATTAACCAATACCCCTTACTATCCAATCCCCCCTTCTTACATAATACCTCCAAAACTAATACCTCATCCAAATGAGCCCATATATATGCAAAAATATTTGTAATAGCCAATCAAACAGTCCACCAGCAGATCTGAAAAAAAAAAACAAAAAAACAAGCAGTTCACCATGCCAATTTATCAGGTAATTTGGAAAACTACATACATACAAATATTTAGATAAGAAATTCAGCCACATCGTTTTAGGATTGTGTGAAAATCCCAGACCCTAAAGTGCAGAAATATTGGGTTCGGTGAATTGGTCCTATTACCAATTTCTACTCTGAGGATGACGAGTATCCCGAGGAGGATTCCGAGGATCTAGGAGTCAATGGTCGAACCAAATCTGAAATAAGATAGGTCTGTCCACCAATTGTGAACTCGCTTTGAACAGAGATGATGTCATTGTAGGATGCAGGGACGTCGGCCATATGTAACTCATCAGCCATCTGGACGGAATTTTCGCAAGCCTCTTGCATTTGCAATGAAGATTCTAGGCCGCGCAACACATCCTTCATAGTAGGGCGTCGGATCCCCTCAGCTAGGCAGCTCAGTGCTATATTGACGTAGTGCCAAAAACATTCAAAAGTGATTTTGCCGATAAGGTATGGATCAATGACCTTCTTGACAGTTCCTCTTTGAATGCATAGGCGGAACCAGTTAACTAACCAAACCTCATCCCCGTTTCGGTGGGGAGAAAAAGCGGTCTTAGCACACAATACTTCCAACAACACGACACCAAAAGCAAACACGTCAGTTTTCTTCGTCACTTTACAATTGTTCTTGTTGTACTCTGGGTCCAAATATCCCTTCGTGCCAAAATATCCCATCGTGCCAATAATACTTGTTTCCACGCCCTCGGTTACCATGCTAGTGGGAATTGGTACGGAAAAATCGAAAGTGGCAACTTTCGCGACATGTTTATCATCCAAAAATATGCTTGATGGGTTTAGGTCACAGAGGATGAATTGTTGCTCTACATTCGTATGGAGGTATTCGAGACCTCGTGCAATATCGATGCAAATCATAAGCCGCTTCTTCCAAAGAAGTGGATCGTTATCGCTTCCGTGAAGATGACTTTTCAATGTTCCGTTTCCCATGTAATCATACACGAGGATCAACTCATCCTTCTCCTCACAAAATCCTATCAAAGAGACTATGTTAGGGTGAGGAGTCAGACATTGTACCCCAATCTTGGCACTAACTTGTCCGGCCAAGTTTGCCTCTCTCAATACATACCGTTTGATCATAACCGCACGAGTTCGCCTCGTCATAAATCCCTTGTACAAACTAAACCAACTGCCTTGGCTGATCAAAAGACCGTCATTGAAATCATTTGTGGCAGCGCGAATCTCAGGAAGCGAGAAACAGGGGTATGCCGATCGGGTAAGGTCATCTAAAATTGGTCCTCCACCATTCTCGAACTTGCTTTTGAGAGAGATGACGTCATTGTAGGATCTGGGGACATTGGCGACAGGTAGCTCATAACCCATGCCAAAGGAATTCTCCCAAGCCTCTTGCATTTGCGATGAAGATTGAAGGCCACGCAACACATCCTTCATAGAACCGTCATTGAAATCATTTGTGGCAGCGGGAATCTCAGGAAGCGAGAAACAGGGGTATGCCAATCGGGCAAGGTCATCTAAAATTGGTCCTCCACCATTCTCGAACTCGCTTTTGAGAGAGATGACGTCATTGTAGGATCTGGGGACATTGGCGACAGGTAGCTCATAACCCATGTCGAAGGAATTCTCCCAAGCCTCTTGCATTTGCGATGAAGATTGAAGGCCACGCAACACATCCTTCATAGAAGGGCGTCGGATCCCCTCGTTAGCCAGGCAGCTTAGTGCTATATTGACGTAATGCCTAAAACATTCAGGAGCGATTTTTCCGATAAGGTATGGATCAATGACCATATCGATACTTCCTCTTTCAATGCATTTGCGGAACCAGTGAGCTAACAAAACTGTATCCCCGTTTCGGTTGGGAGAATAAGGTCTCTTAGCACACAATACTTCCAACAACACGACACCGAAAGCATACACGTCACTTTTCATTGTAACTTTTCCGGAGAAAGCGTATTCGGGGTCCAAATATCCTAGCGTGCCACACACATCTGTTTCCACGCCCTCGGTTGCCATGCTAAAGGGAAACGCTAGAGTAAATTCAAAACCGGCAATTTTTGTGACCCAGTCATTGTCCAAAAAAATATTTGATGCTTTTAAGTTACGGTGGACAAATCGTTGCTTTGCGTTCGTATGGAGGTATTCGAGACCTCGTGCAGTGTCGATGCATATCTCAAGCCGCTTTTTCCAAAGAAGTGGATCCTTATCGGTTTCATGGAGATGACTTTCCAATGTCCCGTTTACCATGTCATCGTACACAAGGATCAACTCATACTTCTCTTCACAAAGTCCTATCAAAGAGACTATGTTAGAGTGACAAGTCAGAGATTGTACCCGAATCTCGGCACTGACTCGTTCTCCAATCTTGCCACATGCTAGTCTGCCCAGGTTTACCTCTCTCGACTCGTACAGCTTGATAATAACCGCACGCATTCCCTCCACCATACATCCCTTGTACAATCTAAACGAACTGTCATGGCCAATCAATAGACCATCATTGAAATCATTCGTGGCAGCGCGAATCTCAGCAAGCGAGAAACGAGGGTATAGCGATCTGGTAAGGTCATCTAAAATTGATCCTCCACCATCGTTTGGACCGTTGCCCTTCCCTGCTCTCCACCAACGATTCATACCTTTAGGCACAAATTTTATGCCCTGAAATGCCTTTGCGTGCAATCTTCCCCGAAATGACTCCAATGCAGTGTCAAGGCTCCGCACTACTTCTGCCATTGTAGGCCTTTCCCTCGGTTTAGTATGTAAACATTTGTTGGCAAGTTCGGCAAAGTACTTAAGACTTTGTGGTGTTGCTTCTCCATTCAGAGAGGGATCAATGATTCGCTCAATCTTTCCCTTTTTGATGTGCATTTGCGCCCAATGAATTAGGCTAATTTGCTCCTCCTCGAGTCTTGTATCTATTGGTGGCCGACCACACAAGACTTCCAACAACACCACCCCAAAAGCGTAAACATCAGATTTCTTGGTTAGTCGCTTGGTCAAGAAGTAATCTGGATCAAAATACCCAAACGTTCCTTTGACGTTTGTGGTAACATGGGTGGTTGTATAACTTGGAATGCGTTTAGATATGCCAAAATCAGAAACCTTTGCTACCAAATTCTCGTCCAACAAAATGTTTGTGCTCTTCACATCTCGGTGTATGATACCATGTTCGGTACCATTATGAAGGTAGTTGAGTCCGAGCGCAGCATCTAGGCAAATGTTGAGCCTTCGTGCCCATGTTAGATGAGATCTATTTCCACCGCTTTCTTCTTTTCTTGTTTTGTAAAGATGATTGGTGAGTGTCCCACGAGCTATATATTCGTAAACAAGAACCATCTCTTGTTGCTCGTTGCAATAGCCGATGAGCGAAACGAGATTTGTATGCCGGAGCTTTGAAAGCAACTTTACTTCGGTCCAAAACTCTCCTACACCTTGGTTGGACTCGGCATTCAACCGCTTTATGGCAGCAACGGTGGTTGTAGCACCATCGTCGATGATTGCCTTGTATACCTTACCGAATCCCCCAGTTCCAATAACTAATGCTTCGTCAAAGTCATTAGTTGCTTTTAATATTTCGGATAGTGGAATAAAAGGACAAAATTGATCCACGCCACCATCAAGTGCAATCTCCCAACTCTTTAAAGAGAGCGAGTCAGTGGACGAGGTCGCTCCCGCTCGATCAAAGGGATTACGAAACTGCAAGGCATGCGGAACCTCACCCAAGTCGGTGAACGAGGCTCCCGCTTGATCAAAGGGATTAGGAAACGGCAAGGCATGCAGAATCTCACCCAAATCAGTGGACGAGATTCCCGCTTGATCAAAGGGATTCCTTGGATTAGGAAACGGCAATTTGTTACCCGAATCTGCTCCACCAGAAATACTAATGGCTAGCGGGCCTCGTGCAAAATTCTCCATCTCTGAAGCTGAAATGGTCTTGAGGATTTCTTAGAAACACCAGACAATGGGAAATGATAGATCTTGATGAAACCGCATTGATGATAGTTGAGAAAGACAACTAGCTAGAACAGGACATGGGAGTGTCGTCGTCTCCAAGTGGCCCACACTGGGTACTCTGCAGCAACTTCAACTACTAGTAAATGGCACCCGATCAATTGAAGAGAAAAAAAAATTGAAGACGAAGAACGTTCACAAGAAATGACTATAAAGAGAAAGAACGTTCTCTTTTGGTAAACTTCGCTAACACTCTTCAAGATTTGTCTTAATGACAAATACCATCCCTTGTGAGAATTGAATATAATCATCCTGTGGCTTCAATATTCATTATTTCACAGACAATCAACCAACAACTACTCTTGATGAAATTAGTCAAAAGTGGCTTATATTGGCAAATTCAGTAATACTCCGTAACTAATAAAAAGCTCTCAATTATCAGTTTTTGGAACAGAAGGTAATAAATTTACAATAAAAAATGGTTCATTTGAGGGCAAAGGCTACGGTGTCCCCTACCCAAAAGGGAACACCGGTTATGCCTCCCAAAGGTTTTTGTTATGCGTTCAAGTGGTTATATTATGCCATTTTTGTAATAATGGCAAAACACACTTGTTAGGCCATTTTAAAATCAAGTTTTATGCTTTCGAGTGGTTTGTTATGTCATTTTTTGAAAAAGTGTTATGACCTAATAATAATAACAATAATAAATGTTGGGAATGATCCACACAATAGCCTAACATATTATTTCAATTTGTGGTTTGTTACACCGTTTATAACCGGTGTCCCCATATGGGTAGGGGACACGCATGGGAAATGCTACGGTATCCACCCGCCATTTGGGGACACCGTAATATTTAGCATAACTGACCATTACAAAAACATAACCAAGACTAGTAATATGTATAACCAAAATCTTACAAAGGCATAACCCCAAAATCCCCAAAAATTCTAGGGATTTTGGAGATTATGCCTTTGTAAAACCTTAGTTATACATATCATTGGTATTTGTTATGCCTGTAATGGTCGATTATGCCAAAAATTAAAGTGTCCCCAAAATGATTTGGGACACCATAGCATCATCCAACACGCATTATCCTCATTTGAGTAGTAAAAATTAAGTAGTTAATCAATTTTACCCTCTCTTTTTTTTCAAAATTGCTTCTCCCACGGGTAAAAAAAAGTCATTTTTATTCAGAACAACGGGGAGTTGATAGTTTCCTACTTTATATCATTCGAAAGTGTTAATTTTTGGAAACTTTTGGATCATTACATTTCGTGTTTGGACAACAGTCGATGATTGGAGGTGTTAGTGAAACACACATAAAAATCAAATTAGTTTGTTGTAGTTTTTAATAACTAATTATGGTGAACAGATAAGTTATGCACATCTCGATTAACAAGTTTAGAAGATCAATTTATAGACTGGAGATAATAATTTTGAAGTCGGCTAAACAAGATAAATCTACAGATGTTACTTCTACTACATATTTTCTTTCAAGTCCAAGGATCTTTGGATTGAACGAGACAATCAAAATCTGAACCATATATCAGTACAATTAATCGGCGAAAAGAAACAAAAAACAGTAGAAGTTACCTTGTAAGATTCGGGAAGTTGATTGACGACTTTCTCCGGCTAAAGGGTAAAAAGTCAACGTGAAGAGAAGGTTATTCCATGACTCGAACCTGCAACATCAGAAATGTTAATGGCAAGCGGGTCTTGTGCAAAATTCTTCGTCTCTAAAGCTGAAATGGTGTGTAGAATTTTACATGAACACTCGACAATGGCGGAGGGATTGAGAGAGACCGATGTAAACCGCGTTGATGATATTGATCGCCGAAGACTTGTAAAACAGGACAGGGGGTAGTGGTGAACTTCGAGGGCCCCCACCGTGTGGTATGCAACCTTTTTTAAAGCTTCATAGAATCAACTAGACGTGACAATTTTAACCCATATTTTTTTAACCTATCTAATCTGTTCATTTGTAACCCAACCCAATCCATCTATATTACATAACGGATTGATATGGGTTGAAAATGAGTTTTATATGCGTTTGAATTAAAAAAACTCATTCTTTGATCTCAGAAATCCCGTAACTTGTTTTCCGAAATTTCTTTTTCTTTGATCTCATAATGGCCTACGATCTATTATTATTAGACTTTATGATAGTGATTTACAATTGAGATGGGCCCCACCGTTCTAGGCCCTACGTCAAGTGGAAACTTTTCTCCTTTTTCATGTTATGTTTATAGTGTGAGGTTGTCTTTTTCACGGAACGGCGCAATCACAGTCGTCTATTCGCGTAATAAATAGTTGATATTCATTTTCAATTCTTATAATTGATTTTCAATCCGGACTGTCCAAACACACTTTGGGCGGTTGCAATTGGACTCCGTAGCTTTTTTTTACAAAAAAAATCATAAAAAGGTTTTCCTGTAACAGTGGAGATAATTGCCAACTCTCTTTCTGTCTTTTTTTTATATTGGTTATGTATTTAAAGTGTTTTATTTTACCGTGGGAAAGTACTAAGTGGCTTATTTTTTTGTCCTTATTCAAAATAATTTCGCATTTGTTAGCTTTTCGTCATTTTTTTGGGAGATTATTGCTTCATCATGACGAGAGGAATCTACAAAAGTAAAAATTTACGATCGAAACCTATTTTTTTTGAATAAAGACAAAAATAAGCCAATAAATCAATTTTTTCGTCTTTATTAGTAAAAAATGGATTTCGATCATAATTTTTTACTTTTTAGATTCCTCTCGTCATGACGTTGCAATAATTCCCAAAAAATTGACGAAAAACTAACAAAAACGAAAATTTTTTGAATAAGGACAAAAATATAAGTCACTTGGCTTATTTAGCCGAACGTGTCAGAAATCGTGCACCTTCAAATAAATTTGAACAAAATGGTGGTGGGATGTTGAGGTTAAAAAGTGAATGTGTTAAATTGATTCAACAGACAAAAGTGAATGTGTTAGATTGATTCAACAGACAACACGCGACGAAATCGAATGGAAAAAAAAATCCACACAAGTAACATAGATACGTACGAAACTTTTACGATATCATTTCCGAGTACTCAAACGACATTTTCAAGCCAACTCGGCCTTCTCAAGCCAACTCGGCCTTCGACTCGACCCATACCGGGGGAAGAATAGAGGAGAAGAAAGGAGAAAAACAAGGAAAGGGAAAAAGAAAAAAAAAGGGGAGGGGGGGGGAAATAGGTCGGATCGGGCGGGTTTGGGTTTGACTTGACCCATATTCGACCCAACACATTTCAACCCATTTACCATTTGACCCACCCATATTTGACTCGTGACCTGTTTCAACCCACCCAAACTCGACCCAACCCACCCGGTTGCAAGTTTGAGAACTCTAAGATTATGGACACAATCATAGAAAAAACCAAAGAGTAACAAAAAAAATTAAAACAAAACTCACAACTGGTGCAAAGACTTTGGGACTACTGAAAATTCGTCCAGTTGCAAGTTTGAGAACTCTAAGATTAGTTTGAGGTGCACGTTATCTGGTTTGGATAATGCAGTTACTTAAAGAATTAGAAACCCCAATTGTTTCCTTGGACTTTTATAAGGCTAGTTCTTTTAAACTTATAGTTTGGAACTTATTTTGCTATTTTTTATTTCTTGTAACTTTTTGACATAATTTTAGGGTACTCAATCGTTCTTTTAGACGAGACGAATCGGAAAAGTATAAAAATATGGATTGATGAAAAAATTTAAATAAGACAGCGGTTTGATAATTTTTTCGTTTTCACTGAACTTTTTTTTTTCTTTTGGTCATAAACTCATACTTTTAGACTCTTTTCGTCGAGATGGATGATTAATCTAAAAAAAATTGCACGAATCTAACAAAAATTCAGAAAAGATGAACAAAACACGCAAAATGGAAAAAAAAAGTTAAGTTTAGAAGAAATAAGACTTAATCTCATAGGCACAACTTTAGCACATAACACGAATGGTGGACTGAAATTCCCAAAAGTGCTACCAAGTCCCAGAGGGGGTGAATGGATCTGCAATTCAAAAAATTAAATTAAATTGTAATTTAGCAATTAATCAGGCTCCATCTCAATCATCACAATAAGATGAACTAAACTAAAGCAATTAATCAACAGAGAAAAGACAAAGCGATATACGTGGAAACTACTTGGGATCTAAACACTCCAAGCATAAAACTACGGACAATACTTACCAATATTTTTTTTTATTATTTAAAGAGGGCTACATGAGATATACTGAACTGAGAATTACCTAAGACACCCTTCGTGACACCTAATTCCACCCCTTGTTGTAGTACCTGGTCCTCCTCTCGAATTCAACGGACTCCACAGGAATCACCATTTTTGTCTCCGAGCTACGTCGACACCGAACTCATTTGACTCATGTAGGAATTAAGGACCAACTTATGATGTATGCAATTATTATGTTTTTATGAAATTTAACGGAATCAAACTAGACGATGTACAAACACTAAGTTTAAATTATCTGTAACGCACCAAATCGCATGAAAATAAAAATGGAATGGTTTTTCGCTCTGAAAAAGGCTGGTGAAAAGTTATACCCGAAATGGGAGAATATGATATAGGAGTAGTTATATGTGCAAGTATGATGACCTAAGCCCAACTGATCAGAAGGCTAGAAAGACACAGCGCTTGCTCGCTCTGGGGGTGCTAGCTATCAGACGCATGTTAGTGCTCCCACACTTAGTGAGCGCCATGCGACCACCGCTACTCATTTGGAAAATTAAAATTAATTAGAAAATCAAGAACACTTTGAATGATGCCTCTAGAGCACTCGCTCACCTTGCGGGCGCATGTTCAAGTGCACCCTCCGTTAGGAAGCACACAACGAGCGCTGACATTCTGATCTCTCCTCGCCTAAGAAAATTTTCGAACAAAAATTCTCAGCACCAGGTGCTCCATGCCTTGGCACACTTTAAACTACTGCCCAGATTTTATAAAATCAAAGTTTCAGGGACTAATACCTAAGGCTCTTCATAAACAGATTTAAACGACTAGATGTTACAATGACATGTTACTGCATACAATTTTTTTTCATAAATAAACTATATGAAAAATGCATGATTATAACTCTTGATATCGGATTCGATAGAGCATGGCATGCACCAAGTGAGATCCTCTTCTCCAAGTCACAGCTTCAAAAAAGGAGTGGAAAAACTAGACACACCTAGCCACTCTATCACCAAAAATCCCATACAGAAAAATACATGAAATGTGAAATGATTACAGGCACAAATGATTTGTCAGTACCCGGAGAATGCCAATCACATTAACATGGATGAACCAAATTTGAAATAAGATAGCTCTGTCCCCTGATTGTGAACTTGCTTTTAGTAGAGATGACGTCCTAATAGGATCGGGGGGCATCGACCATATGTAACTCATCACCCATCTCTGACGGAATTTTCTCAAGCAACTTGCATTTGCAATGAAGATTCAAGGCCACGCAACACGTCGTTCATAGAAGGGCGTCGGATGCCCTCTTTAACCACGCAACTTAGTGCTATATTGACATAACGCCTAAAACATTCAGGAGCTATTTTGCCGATTAGGTATGGATCAATGGCCTCATCCATTAATATGCGGAACCATTCAACTAACGAAATCTCATCCTTTTCTTGGTTGGTAGAATAAGAGGTCTTAACACACTATACTTCCAACAACACGGCATCGAAAGCATACACATCAGTTTTCTTTGTCACTGTACCACCGTGCAGGTACTCAGGGTCCAAATATTCCACCGAGCCAATATGTCTCATCTCTCAAATAATACTTTTTTCCACGCCCTCGGTTGCCATGCTAGTGAGAATTGGTACGGAATGTTGAAAACCTGCAATTTTCATGACCAATTTATCATCCAAAAGTACATTTGATGAATTCACAATGGACGAATTGTTGCTCTAAATTCGTATGGAGGTACGCTCAAGACCTCGTGCAATGTTGATGCAAATCTCAAGCCGCTTTTTCCAAAGAAGTGAATCGTTATTGATTATGTGGAGATGACTTTTCAATGTCCGTTAACCATGTAATCATACACGAGGATCAACTCATGCTTCTCTTCACAAAGTCCTATCAAAGATACTATGTTTAGGGTGACCAGTCAGAGATTGTACCTCAATCTCGGCAATAACTTGTCTGACCAAGTTTGCCTCTCTCAATACATATCGTTTGATCATCACAACCGCATGAGTTCCCCTCACTATACATCCCTTGTACGAACTAAACCAATTGCCTTGGCTGATCATAAGATCGTCATTGAAATCATTAGTGGCAGCGCGAATCTAAGCAAGCGAGAAATGCGAATCTCAGCAAGCGAGAAACAGGGATTTGAACCATTGTCCTTCCCTGCTCTCCACCAAATGATTCAGACCTTTAGGCACAAACTTTTGGCCCTGAAACACCTTTGCAATAGTTCCCTGCGATCTTCCCTTACGCTCATACGATACCAACGCAATCTCAAGGCTCTCCACTACTTCAGACATTGTAGGCCTTTCCTTTGGTTTAAGTTGTAAACAATTGTTCGCTAGTTTGGCAAAGTACTTAAGACTATGTGGTGTTGTTTCTCCATTAAGAGAGGGATCGATGATTCGGTCAAGCTTTCCCTTTTCGATATACATTTTTGCCCAATTAATTAGACTAATTTGCTCGTCCTCAATGTTGGGAAATCGAATCTCCAAGACCTAGTAATGACGCGTACAGATTAGATAACAAAAATTGTAAAATCCTATAAAGCGGAATTAGGGTTCTACCTCAACTCCCTGCGACACGAACGCTGATTGAACTTGTTATAGCATGTCTTGCTATAAACCACGAATACTGTTCGACCGTACCTTACGATCTTCTACCGTATTCCTCACACATTTAGAACACGAGCCGAGTGTGGACTCTTTCGTGATCTGTTTGCTCTCTCTAAGCCTGCCTCTATTTACTGAATAATAGAAAAACGTCCAACTGACCTAGAGAGCATAACGTGTATATATATATAGGGCTACGATAGGGACCTAAGGAGTAATAAGTTTGGGTTTTCAGTGTAAATAAGAAAATCTAATCCCACCAGAATTCTATTTCTTATTTCACTAATTATAATTCATCACACTACAGAATTATAATTGCACTCCCATCCTTATCTCAATTATATTACAAGCTCTATGATATTAAATACTTATTAATCTCCCCACGTTAAGATTACAGAAATCCGTTAATTAAAATAAATTACTAACAATCTCCCACTTAATCAACATCTTAATTTGAGATCATCCGCTTAACTTGTTCGATATGTCGGATACAAAATCCACCTGCAGGGTTTGATATATTCGAAACTTATAAGCTTACTCAAGGGATATCATCAATCCCTATCGGGACGTGGATTCCATTAATAATTAATAGTTGTCATATACATAATGTTGCGACCCAACTCACCGAGACTATTGACCATATAAAAATCTCACTCTTTAATGAATCAAAGTCAATAACATTAAATATATACCTCTAATAACTATCTTCGGATTAAGAGCATAAGTATTCATAATAACCATGAGATTCCAATTGTCTTATAAAATTAGTATAAAGACAATTACCTCAATGCGGTCCCGTTCAATACACACAAAGTGTACTAGCACAATGAGTTAGAACTAGATCGTTCTCTGTAGTCAAGATAGACCTACTAAACATTGTACTACAATCCTACCGATAGTGTGTCCAGTTCCATCTAAGACTGTGAACAATAACTTATATTCCACAAGAACCGATGATCCAATCTCCTGTGTGTAAGCCGTACTCTACACACTGGATTATCTACTATGTAGAATAAAAGACACACATGCACAACATACACAAATATCATGCAAATATTGCCCATAAAAGATTCTCATCAAAAAGGGATAAATCTGATTAATAATTAAATATTAATCCATTATATAAAATTATAACTTTTACATAACCTCCTAACAAAAAACTCCCACTAAGACTCAAAACCATACTGCCATGCATCTCACTCCCATTCCCTCTACGTGACTATCAAAGTCTTAGTCGGTAAGCTCTTCGTAAAAGGGTCTGCCAAGTGATTCGCCGATGCGATCTTGGTCACAGCAACATCACCTCTCTGTACGATCTCTCGAATCAGATGATACTTATGCTCGATGTGTTTGCCCTTCTTGTGAGTCCTTGGCTCATTCGAATTAGCAACCGCACCGCTATTGTCACAATAGAGTGTAATGGCTGATTGCACTGAAGGGACCACTTTCAGATCCATCAAAAAGTTTCTGAGCCAAACAGCCTCCTTGGCTGCTTCAAAAGCAGCCACATACTCTGCCTCCATGGTAGAATCAGCAATGCAAGATTGTTTGATACTCCTCCAACTTATGGCTCCACCTCCAAAGGTAAACACATATCCCGAGGTAGACTTTCTGGAATCCCTATCTGACATAGAGTCTGAGTCTGTGTATCCATGAGGTACCAGACTATCTGACTGGAATACTAACATATAATCTCTAGTTCTTTTCAGATACTTGAGTATATGTTTCACTGCAATCCAATGTTCTTGCCCAGGATTAGACTGAAATCTACTAACCATGCCAATGTCAAAGCAAATATCAGGTCTAGTACACAACATAACATACATAAGACTTCCTACTGCCGAGGCATAAGAAACTACCTTCATTTTCTCCATCTCCTCAGGTGTTTTAGGACACTGATCTTTGGATAGGTTGATTCTATGTCTAAAAGGGAGGAACCCTTTCTTGGAATCCTGCATGCTAAAACGGGCAAGAATGGCATCGATATAAGTAGCTTGTGATAAGCCCAACATCCACTTCTTGCAATCTCGTACAAGCTTAATCCCTAGGATGTGACCGGCTTCTCCCAAGTCCTTCATTTCGAATTGGCCAGATAACCACACTTTCACTGAAGACAATACTCCCACATCGTTTCTGATGAGCAGGATATCATGAACATATAGTACTAGAAACACCACTAATTTTCCGTTGCGCGTCTTGTACACACATGACTCATCTGGACATTGATCAAAACCAAAAGACTTGATTGCTTGATCAAAACGGATGTTCCAAGATCTAGATGCCTGCTTAAGCCCATAAATAGACTTCTTGAGTTTGCACAACATATGCTCTTGACCTTTTGCTATGAATTCATCTGGTTGCACCATATAGATGCACTCATCCAGATTTTCATTAAGGAATGCGGTCTTAACATCCATTTGCCAAATCTCGTAATCGAGATGAGCCGCAATGGACAAGAGAATCCGGATGGACTTTAGCATGGCTGCTGGCGAAAAAGTTTTCTCATAATCCATCCCTTCTTTCTGAGTATACACTTTCGCAACAAACCTAGCTTTGAAAGTATGCACCTTCCCGTTCGCCCCTCTCTTCTTCTTATAGATCCACTTGCATCCGATGGGTTTAATCCCTTCAAGTGGTTCTACAAGATCCCAGACCTGGTTAGAGTACATAGACTCCATCTCTGATTTCATAGGCTTTTGCCAAAGTTCCACATCTTTATTTTGAAGTGCCTCATTGTAGTTACAGGATTCGGCATGTTGATTATCAGAGATCATTTCAAAAGACTCTCCCAACAACGTATACCGATTGGGTGGAACAACAACCCTCCCACTACGATGAGGTACCGGTGTGTCAATAGGTGCCTCTACAGATGTCTCTTGTGGCGTTTCCTCCTGTACTATTGGTGGTAAAGAAGTTTGTACCGATATCTCTCCTCTCAAATCCTCTAGAACAATTTTACTTCTGGGTTTGTGGTCTATCACATAGTCCTCTTCTAAGAACCGGACATTAGTGCTAACAATGACCTTTTTATCCGTAGGACTATAAAATAGTCCACCTTTCGTTCCTCTAGGGTACCCCACAAACAAGCAAACTTCTGTCATCGATTCCAATTTATTTGTGTTCCCATTCAGCATGTGTACTGGATTACCCCAAACCCGAACATGCCGCAGACTAGGTTTACGCCCAATCCATAGTTCTGTGGATGTAGATGGTACTGACTTAGAAGGTACCAAATTAAGAATAACTCATCATTGATCTTACCATATCCATAAGAGTCCTATTCCTTCTCTCTGCTACACCATTTTGTTATGGCATACCTGGAGCTTACAACTGGGATGTAATCCTTTCAGCTGACAAGTAGTCCCTAAACTCTCCCAAGAGGTATTCGCCACCACAATCAGATCGTAGTGTCTTGAGACATTTACCCAGACGCTTTTCCGTTTCCGCTCTATTCTCCCTGAATTTCTCAAAGCATTCGGACTTTCGGCGCATCAAATAAATGTATTCATACCTTGAGTAATCGTCAATAAAAGTGACAAAATACTCAAAATCACCTCTAGCTTGGACATTCATAGTCCCACACAAATCAGAGTGAACCAATTCTAACAGCTCTTTGGCTCTATATCTTTTTGCTGAAAAAGGCCTTTGGGTCATCTTACCTTCCAAACAGGATTCACAAACTAGAAGTTCCTTAACTTCTAATGAACCTAAAGGTCCATCTTTAACCAGTCTAGAAATCCTATTCAGATTAATATGACCAAGACATAAGTGCCATAAATACATTTGGTTAAATTTAGAAGGCTCTTTTCTCTTACATAGTAAATTATTAGTGTTATTTGATTCATACAGTTGCACCGTAGGAAATATAGGATTAATAATGTAATGATTATCCACCAATGAATCAGAGCAGATAAAACGTTTATTTAACTTAATAATCACAGAGTTACCAAAATAAACCAAATATCCATCCTTAATTAACTTAGAAACTAAAACTAAGTTTCTTCTAATAGTGAGAACATAAAGACAATCTCTCAAAATTAAACTCATATTGTTACTAAAATTTAAAATAATATTTTCTACTACAACTGTTGCCACTCTCGTAGCATTACCCATGTGTACATAAATCTCTCCATCACCGAGTCTTTTGGTTTCCTGGAACCCATGCAACAAATTGCAAATATGATTAGTAGTTCCCATATCTACACACCAGGTACTGGTACATAACACCACTAAACATAATTCAATGACTAGTGAAAAGATCTATCTTGATTATTCACTTTATTGAGATAGAATAGACATTCATTCTTCCAGTGTTCTTGCTGCTTGTAGTGAAAACACTTGCCTGCAGGCTTTTTTACTCTACCTTGATGTGCATAAACTGCCTCTATAACCTTTTTTCTGAGACTTGTTCTGCTTCTTCTTGCCTTTCGGCTTAGAAGTAAAAGCCTTTTGTGCCACTAACACTGATGGTGGTTTCTTCACAACCAAAAGACCCTTAGCTGCTTGGAGTTCCTTAAGAAATTCTGCCAAAGATAAATGCATTTTGTTCATAGAATAAGTCAGGCGAAACTGCTTAAAACTTTCAGACTGCAATGAGTTAAGAACGAAATCGATCTGGGTTTCCCTATCAACTTCAACTCCAAGGATCTCTAGTTCATTTAGAAGAGCTATCATCTTAAGAACATGATCCCTAATCGGGGTTCCTTCAACATGGGTGATACTCACCAATTCTTTCATAGCAACTAGCCTTGCTGCACGATTTTGATCCCCAAATATTTCTTTGAGATTCAACATCATATCGTACGCAGTTTCCATAGACTGATGTTGATGTTGCAATATATTCGACATAGAAGCCAGAATATAACACCGCGCCATCTCATCAGCCTTGACCCAATCTTTATAAGGTTTTGCTTCCTGCTCTGTGGCATTCTCATCAGGTTTTAGAGGGTAATCCTCAGACAAAACAAATTTGTGCCCCTCAGCAGTTAACACAATATCCAAGTTTCTTTTCCAGTCGACATAGTTTTGTCCAGTAAGTTTATTTTCTTTGAGAATAATAGCAAGTGGATTGAAATAACCCATTTTTGAATCTGAGAATCAAATAACATAACAATCAATTATGAAGGGCAATAAAAACTTGAATTTCATTTTAATATTGGTTCCCTCAACCACATGTTAAAAGAAAAACATTGGCAACCCTACACACCGTGAAGAGCATGCCTCGATGGGAAGGTCGTCTACTCTTCATCATTCGTGTAGATAGGCACAACTTTGTAATTTTACTATCTAGACACTAGACCATGCGAAGCAAAATTAAATAGCCAATATTCCTTCGGTTCTATAAATAATAATAGTGACTCAGATGGTAATGATATTATTATTTACAGCTAAGTGTATACCATTACCTAGCCCCATGACCCATTGTTCCGTTATAAATTACCTCAGATGGAGAAGTAATTCACACAACAATTATCATAGACCTATCCTTTAAGGAAGTTTGTATCGATGAGTCCATAAATAATTTGCCCAATGGGGGGGAAAGTTCTAAAACCATCACACAAAATTAATTATATCATCTACAAACTAGTAATGGAGACCATGGGATTTATAAAAATAAACTCCCTCTCCCACTTAGTTATTTAAAAAATAATTTGTGAGGGTTATCAAACTTTTCGAATTTGCAAAACCGCGATCTAGGTCAAAGCCAATTATCACCATGTTGTCCTAATATGGTAAACTATCACATATGCAAACATTATGGAAACACAAATAATAAGGAAACACAAGATAAAGAATCCAGCTATTATTGTCAAAGATGCAATCCTTGAGCAATAAAGAATCCTTCAAAACTTGAAATCCTTAAGTAATAAGGAGTACTTCCAAACTTGAAATCCTTAAGCAATCTTTCCAAACTTGAAATCCTTCAACTATACTTGTGTAGAAGGTTTAGATACTTTGAATCAATTAAGGAAACCAAAATCCAACCGTGTTTAAGCAAGAAAATTCGGATTTGACATATTCCCTTGTAAACTGCACAGCCTTCAGTATTTGGCCATATTTTCCTTATCCGACCTCCAAATGAAGTGATTCAACTTGGGTTGGATTCTAAATTCAATTATCTACAACTTTTGTGAAAAACAGATTTCCTAATTCCAACATTTACTGGGTCAAAACAGCCCTGCAATCAAAATCTGTGCACAATCTGTATGCAAATGTCTGTATGGTTAGCAGTGTAGTCTTGTAAAATAACTTTATTTCGAAAGTCGAAAAAAAATATTCACTCTGAAGCTCTGAAAAGAGATAATGAACCATTGGTCGTTGGAGAAGTAAAAAAGGAGCTGCATCCCAGATGGGGAAAAAAGGGTAATGGGGTCATACGCTGTTCCACTTTCTTACTTAACATTCTTTTTAAAAAAGAAGGTGATTTTAAGCTCAAAAATGTGTTTACGCAAATAATTTTTCTATTAATATAGATTTCGTTTAATAGATCTCATTGAGATTTTTTAAACGGTGCAAAAAATTTGAAAAAATATTTTTCATTTTTGTTATATTTGAGTTTGAAATTACCTTCTTTTAAAAAAAGAAGGTTTAAAAAGAAAGCGAAACGGGGCCTGAAGTACAGCCCTTTTTGGGCGCATGCAGGACACCACCATCAGCCCACTAGGCTAACTATAGAGGAATTGAAAAGTAAAAGAGGTTGTCTTTTTTCCGGTTGTGCGGCAAACAGATTGTTTACGGCATCAATCAATCTCAGCTATCTATTCGCAAAATCATTGGTTGAGATTTTATTTTCAATTATGACCGGTCACGATTAACTCTTTTCCGAAAAAATTTCATTAAAATTCGGACAATTTAAAACACTTTTAAACGTTCATAATTTAGTCTTGTAAACACTTGTTTACAATGCTGCTGGAAACAAATTTTTTTCAAAGTAAAAGAGAAAAAGCCACTTGACCAATTGAAGAGAGAGAATGTTCACAAGTTGGAGTATGCCCCATCTCAATTTTTGTTTTTGTTTTTGAGTCCGACTATTCACACAAATTTTTTGTGTACATATTGTGCACAGATCACTGTGTGGGGCCCACTAAGGGTCCCACACAAATGATTCAAGCCGTTCATTAAATTTAAAATATTTTTTCAAGGGCCCTTGAAAGAAATCAACTCAATCCGATACTTATAGGTGCTCGATTCATACATCTAAACTTTCATACATCTGAAATCTGAATGAAAGTTTAGATGTATGGATCGAGTACCTATAAGTATCGGATTGAGTCGATTTCTCACAAGGACCCGTGAAAAAGTATTTTAAATGTAATGAATGGCTCAGATCATTTATGTGAGACCCTTAGTGGACCCTACACGGTGATCTGTGCACAATATGTGCACAAAAAATCTCTATGAGTAGACTTTCACTTTCTGTTTGTTTTTAGTATTAACTTTCAGTGTGTCACAATAAATTATGCACATCTCGATTAAATTTTAGAATATCAATTTATAGGCTAAACAGAACCTGGGATTTTGTAAAGAGCAAACTTCTAGTCAGACTTGACAAGATAAACTTGCAGTTGTTTCTTGCTCTTGACATTTTCATATTGTTTATTTTTATGTTTATAATTTCCTTGCCAGTTGTTACTTAGAGCATCCGCATTAGGTTCTTTAAATTTTGGATCAAATTACACTTCAAAAACCCACTTTATTATTTTAGCTACTCACTTTTAAAATGTCTACTGCATCAAGGCTCTCTGTATTAAAGTTATCTCATTAAAAATATTATTTACTCTCACTTTCTTCTCAATTAAATATTTCTTGCCAAGAGCCCTGTTTGGGGCACGGCAAATGGGTAAAATTTTTGCAGAGCCCATTACGAATTTTACAAAGATGATACAAATAGCAAGTCATTCCTGAAATGTTTTTTTTATGGGTTTCTAAAAAAAATTAGCTCAATCCAATATTGGTAAGAGCTACAGTATTTCAAATTTCGTAGGGCAAATTCGTAGGACGTTCTACAAATTCTGAAATAGCTTTTACCGATATTGGATTGACCTAATTTTTTTTAGAAACCCATGAAAAAATATTTCAAGGATGACTTGCAGTTTGAATTATTTTTGTAGAATCCATAATGAGCTTTGCAAATATTATCAATTATTGCCCATTTGCTGTGGTTCAAACAAGGCCTTTGGCAGAGTGCTGTTGGGAATGGATTTGGAGTAAAAAATTAATAAAATACTAGTTTAACCCTTGAACAGTGCCTCTTCTCTACAAACGAGTAACTATAGCTTTTGTAATTTGATCCAATGAGCAACGAGGCTGAAGCACGAAGGATTCTTGCACAATTACTCGCTACTCTAGTGCCACGAGGGACAGTAGCGAGGCACATATAGATGCTCTTAAGGGGGAGTGTTTTGACTAAATGAATTATTTTTTTTAGATAATGATTAAACCGTTAGTGAACTTTTTTAGCATTTGCTTTTTAAATTTGTCCTCACGAGAGAAATTTTAAGAATATCGATTAGAATTGAAAAACAACGGAATAAAACAACAAAAAAAGATTTAAAAACTGTATGTTGTGGATTATATTCAGTTTTAGTGAACTTTTGTTTGCTCATAGGAGTACTTATTTTTTCACTTTTTAAAAATTCATCTAGTCAAGAGGAATAAAAAAAAATGCAAAAAAAAAAAAAAAAAAAGAAGAAGAAGAAGAGAAGTGAAATGATAAGATTTGAGGAGAAATTTTTGGGTGCCGGGTGGGTATACCCATGTGGTGCCCGCTCAACTCTTCCGAGTCGTCTGATTCACTTTTGAGCAGCTCAGATTAAAACATTCTCTCTTCTCTCATCCCTCCTTATCCTCACTCATTTTTCTCTCTCCAAATTCGAGCCGTCCAAAAGCACATCGGACGGCTTGGATATGCCAAGCTTACACCACATAATACCCATCCAACACTAAAAAGTTTCTTAGATTTGAAAGACGATTAAGGAGAAAGAACTTGTGGTTGATTTGACTTTTTGACTAATTGGCTACCAAAGAGAATGATTGAGAGAGTACGAGGTTAATTTGGTTCACCCTTAGGAAATGAGGGTGAATATTGCCTCTACTTTTACTAGTGCTTTGCTGTTCGATACACGGATTGGAAAAAAAATATGAATGTGAACTTTTTTCCTATTTTCCTATGCATCAGTAAATTGAAATGTATGACTCTTAAAATTGTGAAAACACGTCATTAGAGCAATTTAAAATGCACCCACGACATATATCCGCCCAATAATTAATTAATTCCCTGTATAGCTCCCAACCATACTTTAACCGAATCTCTAGCAAGTGGGTTATCATGAATTCGCACTTTTGATCCCATTCTTCCATTGTGCCCCTAAATTGCATATGCTTGGGCTTTGATGGGTTGCCCATTCTTGTAATTTCGCATGGCATCTTTTCTAACGTAGATGAATACAAACTGCAATTTCCCCCTTTAGTATCCTATGTTGGGAAAAATCGGAGCCTCGCGCTCAGACTCGCAACAAACAAAACACACACAGGATCTTGGGATAC
>BPLS01028928.1:0-11047 GCA_019656275.1 Rhododendron kiyosumense | reverse complement strand
TATTGTCACAGAAAGCAAACCAGAGAAAAGGAAGAGAAATAGGAACAGAAAAACAGAACACACAGATATACGAGGTTCGGCAACTTGCCTACGTCCCCGGGAGCCACACCAGTCCACTATGAACGAAAGAAAACGAAAGATTACAAGTCTTCTCCTTCCTCTCTGAGAAAAGTTTTCTCTTGCACTCTCTCTCTCACTAGAAACCCTCTCTAGAAATTTTCTCTCTCTCTCTATGTGCAACCTCACTCAAGAAATAATGAATACAGCAACTTATATTTATAGGCAAACCCTAAGTGACAGCTGGACCCGTCCAACCAACTTGAGCCGCGGCTCACGACCCGTCTCGGTCGCGAGCATGTCTGTCGCGCGCTACCTGCCGCGAGCTTGACCGCGTGCTTGCCTATCGCGGAACTCTCCGCGCTGGTCACGGACCTTTGTTACTGAACTCTGTTGCTGAAAGTTGTCTGCATCCCCAACAATCTCCCACTTGAAGATAACTGAAGCAAACCAATATCAACAACCTCAATCAATAGCGGACGTAGTGAACTTCACCCCTCCTGGTGCGACTCCGGCCCTCCAACTCCTCATGCGCGAAGGCCAACTGAAGTTGAGCACAACTTCAGTTTCTCGATGGTGACCGACTTTGTTAACATATCTGCCGGATTTTGGCTCCCCAAAATCTTCTCAAGTAACAGTTCCCCTTCTTCCAAAAGCGAGCGAATGAAATGGTACCTCAAATCGATGTGCTTCGTTCTAGCGTGAAACACTGGATTTTTCGCAAGGTGTATAGCACTCTGGCTGTCACTGAAAAGAACACTGTTCTCCTGCTGCAAACCCAACTCACCCAGAAAAGCCTTCAACCAAATCATCTCCTTAGCGGCCTCCGTGGCTGCTACATACTCAGCTTCTGTCGTGGACAAAGTTACCAACTTCTGCAGACGCGAGACCCAACTCACTGCTGTTGATCCCAAAGTGTAGACATAACCTGTGGTGCTTCGCCTTGTATCGTGATCACTCGCGAAATCTGCATCCACATATCCTCTCACCATCAAATTTGCTCTCCCAAAACACAATGGCACATCCGCGGTCCCGCGGAGATACCTCAGTATCCATTTGACGGCTTCCCAATACTGCTTCCCTGGATTGCTCGCAAACCTGCTTACAACTCCCACTGCATAAGCGATGTCCGGCCGCGTGCAGACCATCGCGTACATTAGACTACCGATGGCCGAGGCATACGGTACCTTGGCCATGTGCTTCTTCTCAGCATCTGTCTTCGGAGACTGCATGTCAGAAAGTCTAAACTGACTTCCCAGAGGCACGCCAACTGCCTTGGCGTTCTGCATATTGAACCTTTCAAGAACCCGTTCAATATACTCAGCTTGACTCAACTTCAAGACCCCTTGAGTTCTGTCCCTGCTGATCCTCATCCCAAGTATCTGCTTCGCTGCACCCAGATCTTTCATAGCAAACTCTGCTGCCAACTGTTGCTTCAACCTGTTTATCTCCTGTAAACAGGACCCAGCCACAAGCATATCATCTACGTAAAGTAGTAAAATTATGTAGCTCGCCTTACATCGTTTAAGGTAGCAACAGTGATCCGCGTGGCACCTCGTGTAGCCGCTGCGCTGCATGAAACTGTCAAACTTCTTGTACCACTGTCTAGGAGCCTGTTTCAACCCATACAGACTCTTCTTGAGTCTACATACCATCTCTTCCTTGCCTTTCTCAATGAAGCCAACAGGTTGCTTCATGTAGATTTCTTCATCCAAGTCACCACGAAGAAACGCAGTTTTAACATCCAACTGCTCAAGGTAGAGATTTTCAGCAGCCACCAAACTCAATACCACTCTGATAGTGGTTAGCTTCACAACTGGGGAAAAAATCTCCGTGAAATCAACCCCTTCTTTCTGTTGAAAGCCCTTCACAACCAATCTGGCCTTAAACCTCTTGCTGCCGTCGCTTTCCTGCTTGACGCGGTATACCCACTTGTTCTGTAGTGCCTTCTTCCCCGCGGGAAGCTTCGCCAACTTCCAAGTCACATTCGAGTGAAGAGAATCCATCTCCTCTTGCATAGCACATTCCCACTTCACAGCGTCACTGACCTGTAAAGCCTCGTCATAACAAGACGGTTCTCCGCTATTTGTCAAAAGCAAATAATACAGCGACGAAAGGTATTTTGGATTAGGTTTAGGTACCCTAGTTGATCTCCTTACCGCGACAGCCGGTGAGCTAGACCCTGTCTCTGGAACTGCCCCAGACTCTGTTCGCGAGACTGACTCTGTCCGCGAGACTGCCTCAGTCCTCTGGTCAAATCCCAACTCATCACCACTGCTTTCTGGAAGATCCTCCAAACTAAAGTACTCGGGTGCCTCGCGATCCTCTCGCGCGACCACCCCCGCGGGATCCTCGCGATCCTCAGTAGAACTCCCACTGCATTGTTTGCTATCCTTGTCCTTATACAGCACCGACTCATTGAATATGACATCCCGGCTTCTGATTATCTTCCTGTTTTTTTCATCCCAGAAACGATAGCCAAACTCATCGCCGCCGTACCCAATGAACGTGCACTTCAATGACTTAGCATCTAGCTTGTCTCTGACTTTGTCACTGAGGTGGACATAAGCAACACAACCGAAAACTTTCAAGTGTGAAAGATTTACCTCTTTACCGCTCCAAACCTCTTCCGGTATCCCAAAGTTCAACGGAACTGATGGCCCATGGTTGATCAAGTATGCTGCTGTACTGATCGCGTCTGCCCAAAACTGCTTGGGCAACCCCGCGTGTATCCGCATGCTCCGCGCACGCTCTGTCAGAGTCCTGTTCATCCGCTCTGCGACGCCATTCTGCTGCGGAGTTCCTGGAAGAGTCTTCTCTAAACGGATCCCGAATAGAGTACAGGCTCTCTTATACTCTCCCAGTTCATACTCTCCCCCGTTGTCTGACCTCAGACACTTCACCTTCAAGTTTGTCTCGTTCTTTACTCTGGCTTTCCACTTCATGAAAATTTCGGATACCTCTGACTTGTGTTTCATGAAATAGACCCATACTTTCCTCGAGTGATCATCGATGAAAGTAACAAAGTACCTCGACCCGCCGAGAGAATGCACTGGCGCGGGACGCCATACGTCTGTATGAACAAGCTTCAGCTTGTTTGGCTTGGGAGGTCTGCCACTTTTCTGGAAACTAACCCGCCTCTGCTTGCCGAAGATACAATCTTCGCACATGTCGAAATCCACTGACTCAACTGGCAGCTTCCCCTGTGTCTGCAGAATCTTCATCCCCTTCTCGCTCATATGTCCCAACCTGTCGTGCCACAAACTTGAACTCACTTGGCCCTCTGGCCTCGGACCTTCCGCAAGCCTACCCTCGCGCGGTACCACCTCCGCGAGACCTTCGCTATCCTCGCGCGGGACCACCCCCGCGAGTCCCTCCTCGATGGCAAGTGAATGAATCCCATGTGAAGTTAAATAGAGAGTACCTACTTTCTTTCCGCGCGCTACCACCATGGTACCGTTGGAGACCTTCCATGCGTCTCCTGTGAATGTTGAGGTATACCCCGCTGCTCCCAGTTGCCCAACTGAAACAAGATTCCTCTTTAGCTGCGGGACGTGTCTGACATCCTTCAAACACCATTTAAACCCCTGCGTTTCAATCTGCACATCACCCATTCCCACTATACTACATGGCTCATCATCGCCCAAGTATACTTGCCCGAAGTCGCCTGCTACATAGTTCTTCAGAACACCCTTGCTAGCAGTCGCGTGGAATGACGCGCCTGAGTCAACCACCCATGACTCCGCGAGACTGTCCATCGAAAGAATAAGTGCATCCTGCACGATGTGGGCCTCCTGCTCACCATTATTCTTCTTTGGAGCCTTGCAAACTGAAGACATGTGACCCGCCTGGCCACAGTTCCAACATTCACCTTTAATGCCGCGTACTTGACTTTTGCCGCGAGACTTCTTGCCGCGCGACTTTGACCTGCTCTTGTTCTGGTTCTGACCACCCCTGGCCTGGCCTCTGCCTCTCTGCTCAAAACTTAGAGCGGAACCTGAACTGCTAGAGCCCGACGCTCCCTCGAGCGATTTCCTTCTAACTTCCTCAGTCAGAATCAAACTGACTATATCATTCAGTTTGAGTTTCTCCTTCCCAGCCGAATTACTAATCGCAGTAACCGTACCCTGCCAGGTCTCTGGCAACTGAGATAGGATCAACAAGGCTTCAACCTCGTCGTCGAACTCAATACCAACAGAGATCAACTGATCCACTATTGTATTGAACTCACTGAGATGCTTCACAAACGAACCTCCTTCAGGCATCTCGAAGTTGAACAACTTCTTCATCAAGTGCACCTTGTTTGCCGCGGACGGCTGTTCATACATCTCCGCGAGCGCGTCCATCAGATCGGACGCGGTTTTTTCTTTCAGTATATTGTGCGCAACTGACTTCGAGAGTGATAACCGGATCAGACCCATCGCCTTCCGATCAAGAACCTCCCATTCCGCGTCAGTCTCACCTTCTTCTTTCTTTCCTTTTTCTTTACCCAGCAGCGGCCGGTAAAGATCCTTCTGGTACAGATAGTCCTCCATCTGCATCTTCTAGAAAGCAAAGTCCGATCCATCGAACTTCTCAATCTTCGATTTCCCTTCTTCTGAACCCATAGCTCCCTCGAAATCCGGACTGCCCAAAAGCTTCAATCGGAAAACTGTTGAACACCCTTACCGCAACCGCGGCTCTGATACCAGTTGTTGGGAAAATTCGGAGCCTCGCGCTCAGACTCGCAACAAACAAAACACACACAGGATCTTGGGATAGTATTGTCACAGAAAGCAAACCAGAGAAAAGGAAGAGAAATAGGAACAGAAAAACAGAACACACAGATATACGAGGTTCGGCAACTTGCCTACGTCCCTGGGAGCCACACCAGTCCACTATGAACGAAAGAAAACGAAAGATTACAAGTCTTCTCCTTCCTCTTTGAGAAAAGTTTTCTCTTGCACTCTCTCTCTCACTAGAAACCCTCTCTAGAAATTTTCTCTCTCTCTCTATGTGCAACCTCACTCAGGAAATAATGAATACAGCAACTTATATTTATAGGCAAACCCTAAGTGACAGCTGGACCCGTCCAACCAACTTAGGCCGCGGCCCACGACCCGTCTCGGTCGCAAGCATGTCTGTCGCGCGCTACCTGCCGCGAGCTTGACCGCGTGCTTGCCTATCGCGGAACTCTCCGCGCCGGTCACGGACCTTTGTTACTGAACTCTGTTGCTGAAAGTTGTCTGCATCCCCAACATCCTAACCCGTTCTCACTGTATTTAGGATAAACCTACCGCACATAGCTATAAACCACTTGTGGAATTTCAGTATAACCTCATTGTATATAATACCCTGGTTCTAACTGGTGCATTTATATAATGTTGCGGATAACTTTATCTCAATAAGTTGCAGATGGAGTTGTTGGCTTGTTGCCAAGTAGTGGGTACCATATACTCCTATGCATTTAACAGGGTTCAAATTAACCTCACTAACTACATCTAATAATGTTGACTGTCGCCGAGGAAAAAAAAAAGAACTTAACCTCTATAAGTTGCTGTAAACATGGGTCCCATTAGCTCACTGAGCGGTTGAGCCCAAAAAACTCAGGGATATATGACCCTGTGCTTTCACCTATCCCATTTGTGTCAATATCGATAGAGTTTTGACAGAACAAAACTTGGAATGCTGGAATATGATTTATTACGATTAAGTGGATGTCTGGTTCGTTGCCATATTTCAAGACTGCAAGTAGAAACTTCCCAATCAGGTATGGAACGATACATTTAGGGTTGCTTCCAAATAGGATTGATGTTTCTTTTATCCAACGGGCTGGTAATCTGGTAGCTAGCTAGTGACGTAAGAATGACTCATGGTAACACAGTTCTTCCAACAACATAACATAGACGTAGAAAGATCAGTACATGTCGGGTTCTTGTGTCACTTGTCCTTTTCGCCACGTTAATCCTTCCGGTCATTATCTCGTCCAGTAGAATCTTGGATGACCGGATTCTAATACTAAAGTAAAAAATAATAAAAAAATAAATTATCAATCTTTAACCAAATTGATAAGTCCTCTTCGAATAAAAATTAAAATGGTTCTTTCAAGTGGTAAAAAAATAAATAGTTATTCATAAATTTTGTCTCGTTCTATCAAAAAATTCTCTTCTAGTGGTAAAAGAAAAAGGTCCTTTTGATTTAAAATGTGTGAGAATCGATAATTTGCTCTCTGCGCCCGATTGTCAACAGCCACTACGGTTATAATTGTTGGGTTCCCTTCTTATGTTAATTTTTCTGGAGGCCCAATAACATTTTGTTTGGCCCAAAAAATTTATTTTTGTTTTTTGGGTAGTCTTTGGTGGAATGTTCTACACATCCTTGGCACATGTTTTGTTAGCTTCTCTTTGGAAGCTCTTGGAAGCCAGATAAGGTCTTGTCTCTTGGGAGCAAATATTACTGGAACTTGGAGGAAATTAAAAAACGCGAGTGTGCATCAAGAGGCAAGAGTGCTCCTCTGTGTGTGTGTGTGTCTTTCGGTTTTATAAGAAGCTTCAAGTGCGCGCAGCCTCCTAAAGCTTCCAATTTCGGATATTTCAGTCAGCTCTGTTCTAATGTTAAAATGGTTTCTCCAAATTGTACATTCTATGCAGATAAAATAGATTTTTTTCAATTAAACTACAATATAATTTGCTGATTATTGGCTAATGTTAAAGCTTTACAATGAGCAAGTGCAATATTAATTGTTCAAAAGTTTGCTAATTACTTTTTATTCACGTTTTTACAGAACTAAGAATGGTTTATACGGAACCAACTAGTCCACCACATACAGAAAACAAGAAAACTAACAGATTACAGATCTCTTTATATACTAGACTAGATACAGTACTTGGGCACATACGTGTTACCCCTCCCAGTAATGAGCTGGTGGACGAACTAAATTTGAAATAAGATAGCTTTGTTCGCCGATTGTGAACTCGCTTTCGACAGAGATGAAGCCGTTGTAGGTTTGGGGGATATCAGTCATCGGGACGGAATTCTCCCAAGCCTCTTGCATTTGCAATGAAGATTCAAGGCCGTGCAACACATCGTTCATAGAAGGGCGTCGGATCCCTGGGCTAACCAGGCAACTCAGTGCTATATTGACATAATGCCTCAGACATTCAGGAGCTACTTTGCCGATTAGGTAGGGATCAATGACCTCATCGATATTTCCTATTTCGATGCAATATCGGAACCAATCAAGTAACAAAAGCTCATCACTGTTTCGGTTTCGAAAACAAGGGGTCTTGGCACACAATACTTCCAACAATATGACACCGAAAGCAAACACATCGGTTTTCCTTGTCACTTTACCATTGTGCCCATACTCACGGTCCAAATATCCAAACGTACCAAAATATCTCATCGTGTCAATAATATATGTTTCCACGCCCTCAGTTGCCATCCTAGGGTGAATCGGCACGGAATGTTCAAAATTGGCAACTTTCGCGACACATTTATCATCCAGAAGTATGTTTGACGGGTTCAGCTGACAGTGGATGAATTGTTGCTGTACATTCGAATGGAGGTAATCGAGACCTCGTGCGGTGTCGATGCAAATCTCAAGCCGCTTTTTCCAAAGAAGTGGATCGTAATCGCTTTCGTGGAGATGACTTTTCAATGTCCCGTTTACCATGTAATCGTACACGAGGATCAACTCCTGTTTTTCATTACAAAATCCAATCAAAGAGACTCTGTTAGGGTGACAGCTAAGAGATTGTACCTTAATCTCGGCACTATATTCCTTCAAGCTTTGTCTCGACGTCGATATGAATTTTTTGATCGCAACATCAAGATTTCCCCCCACCATATATCCCTTGTACAAGCTAAAGAAACCGTATTGGCTAATCAAAAGACCCTCATTGAAATCATTTGTGGCAGCGCAAATCTCAGCAAGAGAGAAACGACGGTATACGGATTGGGGAAGGTCGCCTAAAATTGGTCCTCCACCATCATTTAAATCGTTGCCCTTCCCTGCTCTCAACCAACGATTCATACCTTTAGGCACAAGCTTTATGCCCGCCTGAAACGGCTTTGCAGTAGTTCCAGGCGATCTTCCCTTACGCTCATGCGACAACAATGCAATCTCAAGGCTCTCCACTACTTCAGACATTGTAGGCCTTTCCTCTGGTTTCGTACGTAAACAATTGGTGGCAAGTTTTGCGAAGTACTTAAGACTATGTGGTGTTGTTTCTCCACTAACAGAGGGATCGATGATTCGGTCAAGCATTCCCTTTCCGATGTACATTTTTGCCCAAAGAATTAGACTATTTTGATCCTCCCCGAGTCTATCGTCTAACGGTGGCCGACCACACAAGACTTCTAACAACACCACGCCAAAGGCATACACATCAGATTTCCTGGTTACTCGACCGGTGATTAAATATTCTGGATCCCAATATCCACGCGTTGCTTTGACTTTTGTGCTAACATGGGTTGTTGTTTGGCTTGTAATGCATTTACATATCCCGAAATCAGAAACCTTCGCTATCCAATTCTCATCCAACAAAATGTTTGTGCTCTTCACATCTCGGTGTATAATAAGTTGTTTGGTACCAGTATGAAGATAGTCGAGTCCTCGTGCAGCACCAAGGCAAATGTTGAGCCTTTGAGCCCATGTTAGATGAGATATACTTTTACCATATTCTTCTCTACTTGATTTGTAAAGATGATTGGCGAGAGTTCCACGAACTATGTATTCGTAAACAAGAATCATCTCTTGATTCTCGTTGCCATAGCCGATGAGTGAAACGAGATTAGTATGATGGAACTTTGAAAGCAACTTTACCTCTGTCCAAAATTCTTCAGCACCTTGGTTGGACTGGGCATTCAACCTCTTTATGGCAACCATCGTAGCACCATCGTTGATGAACCCCTTATATACCTTCCCGAATCCCCCGATCCCGATAACTAATGCATCATCAAAATTGTTAGTCGCTATTTTTACCTCGTCCAGTGAAAAGCAACGACAAGTGCCCTCCGATTGAATCACATCACCGTTGATTGGACTCTGACTCTTTGACATGGGTAACCGATTGGACGAGGCTCCGGGCAGAGCATGTTCTGGAGAGGGTAACAAGTCAAAAAGATCAGTAACATTGGCGGGAAGCCCAACTGGCTGACTAATGTGGTCTTCTTCAAAATTCTGGCTCTTTAGAGATGACATGTTCCAGAGAATATTTTTGGAACACTGGCAGCTACTGTTAAGAATGGGGGATTCGGAGATAAAGATGTCACTGGTGACGAGGGGGGAGAGACAGATGAATCAATAATTCTCCATTTGTAAATCTGAAATGGTCCGGAGAGATATTGGTCATGAAACCACGTAGATGATATTGACGGAGATATTGGTCAAAAGAATACCCTAAAATCAGGATCGGGGAATCCTATAGCACATTGTCGATGTTTTGTTGCCCATATTAAAGGATGACTTGATGCGGCAACATCTTTCTTCCTTGCCTCGCTATTCTAAACAATTCAGTGGAAGAAGTTAGGGATCCAAGAAATTATACTCCCGTGCATCAAATTTGTAATCAAACCAATCAATGTGAAATCATAAGAAAATTAATTCTACAAAGTACACAATCAAAAGGTTCATAGCTGTTATGGGCAGGGCCATGCTCCATAGCTCTTTTAGCTCTTCTATTACCTAAACAGAGAGAAACAGAGCACATAATACATACACACAAATATGTACATACAAACACAAACACAGGGGCGGTGTCTTGATTTAAAATCGTAAGAATATTTATTTGCTTTAAAGAGTACATGTTCTAAAGTTAATTAGTACTCTTTCCGTCCTTTTTTAAGTGTCCTGTTTCGTAACTTCATCTTATTAAAAAGACATCATTATTATACCTTTCATATCAACTTTTTCCTCCACTTTTCCTACTTACCCATCATCATTACATTTTTACTCACTTACTTCTCAAAATGGAATCTACTTTTAGAGACAAAATAGACAATTCACCAATTTTTACCTACTAACTTTACAAAATGGACACTTATTAAGGGATAACCCAAAATGGAATACCGGACTATAAATAAGGGACGGAGGGAGTACATATTTTCATAGTCTAATCATCGATCAACATAAAAAAAATAGAATAACACTCTATTAAGCTGGAACTCGATGTTTTTTTTTATTTCCAGAAATCGTTCATTACCAATTGCCTCCGCCTGTTACATACATACATCCATACATACATACATAAAAACATGTATTTACAAATTTATATAGGCAGGGCCATTCCTCATAGCTCTTTCAGCTCCTCGATCTATTACCTAGACAGATAAGAAACAGAGCACATCTACATGCATACATTGACGGAACCAGGATTTAACATCAGAGGCGGCATCAGAGGGGAAAAAAAAAGAGTACAATATTCTAAAGTTAAGTGTTCATAATATCCAAAAATTTATACATTCCGATAGTTTAATTCCCCTTCTAGTATCCTAATCCAATCTTACTGTATTTAGGAGAAACCTACCTCAGATAGCTATAAACCACTTGTGGAATTTCAGTACTGTATAACCTCATTTTGTATATAGTACACTGGTTCTAATTGATACATTCATACATATCATGTTGCCAAGTAGGGGCACCAAGGAATCCTATGCATTTGATAGAGTTCAAATCAACCTCACTAACTACAACTAGTGGCATAGCCAGAAATTTAGCTCGATTGGGTACCATTAATTACCACGGTTTTAGAATTTTTTATTATTTTTCATGGTAAAAAACCTTAATATAAAAGAAACGAACTTAGAACGTAAACTTTGCTACAGTGTACAGATGGATAACGGGCCTTTATGAAAACAAACGTATTTTGGGGAATTGGATAAAGATATTAGGAGATGTAAGTGTTACAAAAGGGAAAATGTAACTTTCTTATACAAATTATCATGGCCTTTATAATTTGGGGGTAAAGTTGATATTACTAAAAATTACAGTGGGGCCCATGCTCCCACT
>BPLS01028927.1:144721-200513 GCA_019656275.1 Rhododendron kiyosumense | reverse complement strand
TGCGGGCACGGCACGGCACGGCACGGGCACGGCACGGCACGGCACGGCACGGTACGGGCACGGGCGCGGGCACGGGCACGGGCACGGGCACGGGACGGAAGTGGAATTGGGCACAAGTCACGACACAGCATGACACGGGCATGGGTACGAGCACGGAAGTAGGACAGGCATGGCACGACACAACACAATTTTAGTGGCACGGGCACGGCACGACACGACACGGTGTCGATTCTCGTCGGGCCCGGTACGGCACGAGGCATGGAAAAACCAAAAAAAATATGTTATTAAATAAACAAGAGATTTTAGATTATAGTTTACTTTATTTCTATGTATTTTTCGATAATCCAATAATTTATTAATCTTTTCCTTTTATTTAAGTAAAATAAGTTTTTAAAATATTTTATATGATTAAGAAATTTTGAATCAAAATTCAAATATGATAATATTCCAATTACTAGACATATACTATTAATACTAATATACATTACTTTTTATGTAATAAAGTTTTTTAAAAAAATACATAGAAAATAAAAAAGAAAAATAACTAATTTAAAAAAATGGTATAAAAAAAATTAATCTCTATGGAATTCAAACCATAGAGATTATGGTTGACAAACATCTCAAACCACCAAGGGCCGAAGGCCAACAATCTTTTTTTTTGCTTATAATTAGGACAAATAATATATATTATATAATTCTATTCTATAAAAACAAATCTCTTGTATACTAGCCACATGATTGCGAGTCTGCGACACAAGTATGACGATCCGTACTGTTCATTTTGTTGTTCTTGGTGTTTTAATCACTCTCGCAAATTTTCAGGTCTATCGGGTTTTGGAAAACTTCCCATCGGGGCGTAGATTTATTAATAAATTTTTTTTGTTATGTGCAATCAAGTATATAACGATAACCAATTTACTTCATTTTTTGCACGAATGATATAATCACTCCCACATAAAAGATAGACGGTTCCGATTTTCAAAAAACAACTCGGGTGGCCCTCAACTGGTGCATTATAGGACTTTAACGCGTTTAGAAGCACCGAATGCATTCTGATCACGTGGTTTCCAATATCTGATTATCACCTATTTAGGGGAAAATGATAAATTTTATAAGATCTTAAATTGTAACGGTTTAGATCGAACATTTGAAAAAATGAGTCTGCAGCTACCTTTGAAATCTATACATTCAACTTACTTGGTTCTAAACCAATGTACTCCGCTACAGTCCAATGTACGCTAGCTACACGATTGCGACACAAGTATGATGATCCATACCGTTAATTTTGTTGTTCTTAGTGTTTTAATCACTCTCGTAAATTTTTGGGTCTATTAGGTTTTGGAAGCCCTTTCATCGAAACGTAGATTTATTAATAGATTTTTTTTTTATGTGCGATCAAGTATATAACGATAACCAATTTACTTCATTTTTTGTACGAATGATATAATCACTTCCATATAAAAGATAGACGGTTCCGATTTTCAAAAAACATCTCGGGCGGCCCTCAAGTGATGCATTATAGGACTCTACGAGAGTTTTTCTTTATTAAGTGCATATGCATTATGGTGCAACTGTCGCACATGATCAGGCCCAACACTGGTATAAATAAGAAGAGATGAGACCGAGATCAACCCTAGCAGCCCTCTCTCTCTCTCTCTTCTCTCTCTCTGTTCTCAGAATCTCAGACTCTCAGTTCTCACTCTCAACTCTCAAGTCTCATCTGAGTCTCTCAACGGCTCTCTGGCTCTCTCAACGGCTCTCTGCCTCTCTCACTCTCTTTATCACTCTCAAGTCTCAACTCTCAACGTCTCTCTCACTCTCACTGATTCACTCTCAACGTCTCTCTCTCTCTCTCTCTCTCATCGTCTCTCCGTCTCAACCTCAACGCCTGAGGCGCGCGCTCTCTCTCTCTCTCTCTCAACGTCTTTCTCTCTCCCTCTTAACTCTCAAACAGTGATAGTCGGTGACCATTGTTGCCGTTGCTGTTGCCGTTCAGGCTGTTCAGCGGTTCAACTTTAGCGACTCAAACGACTCAAACCCTAGATCTACAACTAGATCTGAGTTTGCCCGACTCACCTCTGTCTCTCTTCGTTTCCGGTGACACACAACACTCAAACGGTGAGTATTTACAACCTTGAGCCATTTTCGTTCACGCTCGTCGGCCTTTGGGCCGTTTTCCTGTTTGTTGAATATTTTTGAATAAATATCCAGTTTGGGTTTATTTGGAAAAAGCCAAATGATTAGGGTTTCTGAAATTAGGGTTTTTACTTGGTTTTTGAAATTAGGGTTACGAAATTAGGGCTTTTGTTAATTGTTATTAATTTCTGAAATTAGGGTTACGAAATTAGGGTTTTTGTTAATTGTTACTAATTTCTGAAATTAGGGGTTTTGTTACTAATTTCTGGAATTAGGGTTACGAAATGGCTTTTGTTACGAATTTCTAATATTAATAATTACAAGAAATTAAGGCTTTTCACTTTTGTTACTTTTTTCAACAAATTTGTCGAAACTGATTTTGTACACACACCTGCACTAATTTCGTATGTTAGTGCACACATGCACTGTTGATATGTAACCACTGTTATGGTGTTTTTTGTGTAGATGGCTGCTGGCAATTCTAGTTTTGGCAGGGGGGAGGCCCAGGAGGCTCGTGACCCCCATTCAGATTCTTCTTCTGATGATGAACTACCACGAAACCTTGTGGTGCAACAGGGTATAAATTCTGTAGGTGAGGAGGCTGCTTCAAACGTTGTTGGTGGTGGAACAGGACCTTTAGGTTCTACTTCTACTCCAGCAGATTCTACTCCTGCAGATTCAGGTGATAGTGGTTCAGAAATGTCACGACGCAGATCATGGGTATGGAAGCATTTCTCTATTAAAAAACGCTTCAAGGATAAAAATGGTGTTAACATAGGATCTAGGGCTGTATGCCATTATTGTGACACAAATTATAGCTCCAAAAGTAATCATGGCGTAGGGCAACATACTAGACATCTTAGGAATAAACATGAAGATAAAATTGGTGGTGCATCTGATAGTAATTTTGTTTATTCAAAAGAAAAAATGAGACGTGGCCTGGCCCTTTATGTAGCTGCAGCAGAACAACCGTTCACTTTTGGTGGTGATATTAGATTTGAATATTTTGTCCAAAATTTTCTGAATCCTTCATTTGCTAAAGTTTCTAGAAATTCAACACGTAGTGATACGAAGAAAGTTCATAGTGATGTTAAAAAAGAATTGATAAGTGAATTTGCAAGTATTGGTGCAATAGCTTTTACTTCTGATATGTGGTCTGGTATAAATAATCGTGGTTATATTTGTGTGACTGCTCATTATATAGACTCTAGTTGGACTTTGCGAAAAAAAATCATTGCTTTCCGTTTGGTGGAGTTTCCTCATGATGCTGAACAGATTTTTGAAAGTATTATGGGTGTTTTAAGGGATTTTGAAGTTGTTGATAAAGTTTTTAGCATTACTTTTGACAATCATACTGCTAATACTGCTACAATTCCATTGTTTAAAAGAAATTTGACTCCTCCTTATTTTGGTGAATTATTGCATATTCGATGTGTATGTCATGTCATTAACTTAGTTGTGCAAGATGGTTTGAAACATATAAATCCACAGATTAAAAAAATTAGAGATGCTGTTCTTTTTATTGCTACATCCCCATCTAGGCAACAAGAATTTGATAAATTGTGTGCATCATGTTACAATGTTAAGCCAAAAAATATGAACTCTGATGTTCAAACTCGTTGGAATTCGACCTACATTATGTTAAAGTCTTGTAGGAAATATAGTGATGCAATATCTGCTTTTGTTAATCAGAGGTATCGTGGTACTCCTTTAACTCCAGCTGATTGGAAAATTGGTTTTGAGTTCATGAAATTTTTGAAAGTGTTTTATGTTGCTACCGTAGCTTGTTCGGGTGTTCGTTATCCTACTTCTTGTATTGTGCTTAATAATCTTTACAATATCAGTCTCAATTTTCTTAATCATAGGGAACAACCAAATTTGGTAAGTGCTTGTATAGATATGGAAGGAAAATTCAGAAAATATTATGAGGAAATGCCACCAATATATCTGTTAGCTGCAGTAATGGACCCGAGGATTAAGTTAGAAGGTGTTAGCTTGCTCTTAAGCGGGATTGGTACCAATTTGGGGATTACTACTTTACCTTCTTCTGCTTTTGTGAATGATTTATTGACTATCATGTATGCTAAATATGACGCTAAGTTTGGTTCCAGTGTTACACGTACTGCTGCTCCTTTAACATCTCCTACAAGTAGTAATGATGCATCTTGGTTTCTGCTTAGTTCCAGTTTAGGAATAGGAAGTAGCAATGTAACTTCACGTGTTGAACTTTCGAAATATTTGGAACTAGAATCTGTTAGCGCGAATGACAGGATTAATTTTGATATCTTAGCCTGGTGGAAAAAAAATGAAGAAAAATATCCCGTTCTTTCAATCATGGCACGTGATCTACTAACCCCTCCTGTTTCTTCAGTGGCATCCGAATCTGCTTTTAGTGCAGGTAAAAGAGTGTTGGATGAGAGGAGGAGCAGACTAGCTTCGGACATTTTGGATTGTCTCATATGCTTAAAAGATTGGGAGGATGCACGCCTTGGAATTGAAAAACGCTCAGCTAAAGATGAATTCAGAGGCTATTTTGCAGACTCTGATATAGAGAGTGATTAGGGGGACCTGCTGGCATTTGGTTTGTACTTGTTATTCATTTTATTCTGCTGGGGTTGTGTATGTGGCTTATTCATTTCAGTATTGTGTATTTATGGCTTATTCATTTCAGTAAGTGAGCTGAAGTGGACGTTGTGGCAACTTATGAATGCCTTAAATGGCAACATGATGTTGCCCCCACTTCATTTTTTGGCTATGAAGTATTTTTTTAAGTAATATCTGAGCCTAAGTTTTGCATACCTTGTGGTCTGTTTAGCTTTCACTTCACTGAAGTGGATGTTGCCTGCATGCATTGTGTAGTGCCAGTAGTGGATGTTGTGGCAACTTATGAAGGCCTTAAATGGCAACTTGATGTTGCCCCCACTTCAATGGATGTTGCCTGCATGTGGTGTGTGTGTGTGGCAGTATGGTGTGTGTGTCTCCTTTTAGTCTGAAATGAATAAGCCACATACACAACTCCAGTTTTTGGCTAAGCGAAGCGTGATTCACTGATTGTGTTGCAACTTATGAAGGCCTTAATGGCAACTTAACATTGCCGCATCCATTTCAGTTTTCTGGCTATGATGATAAAATAACTAATGTCTGAGCCGTAGTGGTATTGTAATGAAGTGATGTTGCAACTTATGAAGGCCTTAATGGCAACGTAACGTTGCATCCATTTCAATTTTCTGCTGTGATGATAAAAAGAACTAATATCTGAGCAGAATTCAGAACTAAGTACATTTAGCACTAAAATGTACCTATATCTGAAAAAAATGTACTTAGTAATTGTTCTTAGTTTATTTCTGCTGATGTTACGAAGTGCTGTTGCAACTTATGAAGGCCTTAATGGCAACTTAACGTTGCATTCATTTCAAATTTCTGCTATGATGATTAAAGTAACTAATATCTGAGCAGAATTCAGAACCAAAACATATCTATGTCTGGAAAAAAAATGTACTTAGTAATAGTTCTTAGTTCATTTTTGCTGTTGCTGATGTTATGAAGTGCCGTTGCAACTTATGAAGGTCTTAATGGTAAATTTTAGTTCCAATATTTCAGTTACTCTAATTTCTATTGGTATTCAATCTTTCTATTCTCTTATTGCTTCTCTTATTGATAGGGTATTTACTATTTAGTGAGGAGGAGAGGTTCTGTTGAGTATGCCCAAACATGCTCTTGTAGAAGATGGGAACTTAACGTTGCCGCATCCATTTCAGTTTCCGGCTATGATGATAGAAAAAACACTAATGTCTGAAGGTCGATTTTCTCACTTATTTTTGTATCCATGGCTTTATTTATGTGTTAGTAACTCGTATTTAGCTTGGTGGATACCTCTAACCTGGTTTTATGCCAAACCTGAGGTGTAACGAAGCCAGGCTAAATATTGAGTTTGTTTTTAGTTAGTATAGTTAATTTTTATTTGATTGCATTGTTTAGCCGAGGTGGTGGCATAACCCCTCGCATATTTTCTTTTTTCTGAGTTGAGGTGGCGGCCTAGCCCCTCCAGTCTGTTCGTGTTGTTAGTTTGTTAGTCTTTTATCTAAAAATTGTTTCTTTTAGTTTTTTTTTGGAAAATGCTGGCTTGAGCACCTGAACCTTTACTTTCTTCTAAACTCATCGCTTGAAATCAAAATTTGAGTACAAACTTCTTAAACTCGCTCAATTCTTTTCAAGGAATGGACGATCCTTTTTCAAAATCACGTGCAGAGTAAAACTTTATAAATTGAAAGATATAAGTAATCTGAAATGACACGTAGTCCCAAAAAGAAACATTGAAAATTTTGAGATAAACTTTAAAAGAAACAATGAGTGAGCAATGCTTGTCAATTTTTGAGATAAAATTTACTTAATTCTATTCTCAATTGTTGGTTTTTGTACGACTTATCTAGACCATTGTGTTTATTGCTGGTAGTTCACAGACATCTTTGGAATAGGATACTTGTCTGAACCCTTGTTTGTAAAGAGAGAATTTTTCTACTGGAATGGAGGAAAGATTACTTTGGAGTCTAGGAATCAGCTTGGAATCTTTACTCAAATTTTTTACTCTTTACATACTTGTCTGAACTCATCGCTTGGAATTTCACTCTTTACTTTGGAATCAGCTTGGAATCTTTACTCAAATTGGAATTTGAGCTTGAAATCAAAATTTGAGTAAAGATGTCAAACGTTTCCGAGTTTGGAATCAGCTTGGAATCTTTCTTTTACTTTTTAGTCCAAGGGTGTCCCCAATACTTGTGGAATCAGCTTGTAATTCTTTACTCGGAAACGTTGTGGACTTTCTAGGAGACTTTGGGGACACCCTTGGACACTTTAAGGACACACCATGGGATTTAAATGAAAATTTTGAAACTTGGTCCACAGTCAAAATTTCTATGAATGTTTAGTTCATGATTACTTACATTTTTACCGTTATATTCATAACATCAAATCTATTTGTGTCCTATCCCTTGTCTACATCCTTGTGTTTTAGCGGATAACAATTGGCTTAGTTCTATTCTTCGAGATTGACAGAGGAATTGGTGTAATGAATGTATTTGGAATGAAGGATTTATTTCCTGAAATAGACATATATTAATGATAATTTCTACTTTCGTTCCAACTAATCCAGTTTGACTTGTATGAGGACAACGTGAATCCCAATTCCAACCTCTTTTCCCTTTCTTTTGAACTTAATGCAGATTCATATGTCTACAAATGGCCATGGACTTGTTAACACAGGCCAATCCATTTTGAAAATCCCCAATGGATATACTGATCTACATCTCCTTTCACTTCATGAATGAGAGAGAGGAAGTCTTAATGAGGAGTGCAGGGGTGGAGGCATGATTGTTTATCGTAATTCTTGTTTTGGATTTAGATCACTGACCTCTCTTATGAGTTTGGCCTCGTGTATTGTTTACTTCTGTGTAATAAAAAAAAAAGCATTTTGATGAGATGTACAATGTGAGCGAAACAGATTGTTATGTTAATATCCGGCAAGCGACCGAAAAATAGCCGACTGTACATAGTGATTTTTCTCCTTAAGTGCCGTTACAGTTAATAGATGGACAACGTTTGGTTGCCGCACGCAAAACACTCAGCGTGCCTTTTGATCTAGTCGTTTGCTATCTGACACTCTTGGTTATGAAAATTAAGACCTTTTGCTTTATAATTGGTATGGGATTGCATTTAGTTTTGTTCTGTGGTTAATCACTCTGTTTATTTTGTTTCAGTTTCAGTTTGTTTGATTTTGGAGAATAAACGTGCATTCTGTACCCTAACATTCTTCTCGCAGTTGTCATTGATTAATTTCTTTTTTAATAGCTGAAAGTTAACTTCTGTGTGTCATATTAGGGCTCTGTGAGATATTGGGGTTGTGGTTTGAAATTGGAAGACTCCTCTCTTCTCAGTGAGGGATGCATTCATTGTTGCAATTGAGTGTTAGTAGAGTTCCTTGCTTGCTTGGTAATGTGCGTGGGTAAAATGACACGTGTAAATGGAATGAGTTGAGTTTTTTTTTTTTAAATGAATTCGAGGCTTGGTTTCTCCAACATTGGATAAGGACCATGATACCATATCATGTCCTGAGATGTTTCAAATGTAAATTAGAGTTAGTCGTTGGACATGTAACATGTTGGGTTTCCAAGTTAACCAATTAGAAATGAAAACAGACACACAACACGAGCATTCAAATATGAGGCTCTTCTCAACACCAAATATGCTGTCGTGCTCTCCTAAGTTCTTCTAAGCATAATCCTTGTCCACGAGCAAAAAAGGTACGGCACGACCTGACAAAAAGCACGGCACGACACCACCCGACAAAAAAAGGCACGGCACGACACGACAAAGAAAGGCACGGCACGACCCGACCCTACAAAGAAAGGCACGGCACGACACGACCCGACAAAAAAAGGCACGGCACGACGCGGCATGATTAATTAACAGGGCACGGCATGGCACGACACGATTTAAAAATGGCACGGCTCGACACGGCCCGCCAAAGCAAAAATGGCCCACCACGGCACGACACCGGCACGGTACGGCACGGCACGGCATGGCACGATGAAGTAAACGGGCACGGCACGGCACGGCACGAAGCACGATTGGCACGGAAAAAAATGGCACGGCACGACACGACAGGCACGTTTGACACCTCTACATATAACTTGTTGTTTAAGTCCGTCTCAGAAGGCACATAATTACCAATTTGTCCACATGTATGGTAGTTTGATAATGCATTGTTGTTTCCACATCTGATATGGCAGTAGTTTTCTTCTTTGCTTTAACTATGTAATATCTTTGTTCCACATCTGACAATATAATTGTTGAATTAGTCCATAAAAAGAAAAAAAAGTTCGACCACATAGTCATTGATACTACAGGTAGTGACTATTTGCTAGATACATTGGACTTCTCCAGTAGGCGTTGTGCCATATGTGCTATTTATCAACTTTGCAGGATTGGCAAATCCGACACCAATCATTCAGACTTCTTATGCAGAGGATCAGACTTTTAATGATGTTAAGCTACATTGTGTAGTCACTTTGGTTGATGCTAAACATGGTAATATTCAACTGGATGATGTTAAGCCGAAAGGAGTGGTCAATGAAGCAGCAGAGCAAATTGCATATGCTGACCGTATCACTGTCAATGAGGTACACAATGTTTGTGCCTCTTAAATAAAAAGGTTAAACTTTAGAATTCATGACTGACTTAGAGATTTTGTTTAACTCAGTGTCGTTTCTGTCAGCGCTTCGTCTAGGCTGAAACATTAGGACCTCCGAAGACCAGTCTAGGGACCTTTGAAGACTGGTCCATGCATATCTTAATTTTTAGTTTGAATTTGGAGCCCATGGCTCACCTCATCGATTCATTTCAGCTCCTAATACCAACATTCTACCAAGTTCAGTTTAGTATTCTTCTGCTTGGTAGTACCTAAACTATCGTAGGAAGAAATTTGAGGTTTCGATAAGTTCAAGCTACTGAATGTATTTTGTGTTGTCTATGCTGTTGTAGTATCTTGGTATCGCTGTATATGCGAAGTTATCTATGTTAGATAGTGTATCGTAGTTGAATAAATCTTTGAGTTTCTGATTTATGTTTGCTGGTTTAAAACATGGTTAATTTGGTCTTCCTTGGAGCTGCTAGACCGATCTTGTTGGCGAGCCACAAGTTGCTTCTTTGATTCAGCGAATAAACGTATATCAACGACTTGCTTATTTTTCATATCCATAGATTTTTATACGCTTTGTTAATTTTGCTTCCTAACTTGGATGTGAAGCATAAATGGTCTGGGTAATTTGAAGTGATTCCAGTTTGGAAAAGTTGATTTGGATTATGTTCTTGGGATTGGAGTCTTTGATTTGGAAAGGTTATACGACTTCCGATATTTGTCTCAATTTGTTGATTTAGGTTCATAAGCCTTTGTCTTATTGCATTGGTGCAAATTAATGTCCTGTGTTATTTAGATGCTGCAAAGCTTTTTAATTCCAGCTCATTACGCCATCTTCGCTCTTGGTTTACTTTTCAAGCTTATATTTCTATGTTTTGATGCACACTTGCCAGAATTAAAAGTGCTGTCAACGCTAAAGATTCAAAGGAAGATCATAGAAATATAAACTCCTTCGATACTCTGATATCCTTTGCAATAATTTCCTTTGGTATGCTCTTGTACCTGCAATCATTTCTTTTTACTTGTTTCCGTACTTGGTAGACAATGAGAAAAGCTAAAAAGTTATAAGTGCGTAATTATTTCTAAATGAAAATTGCAATATCCACTACACAATAAAACTAATCATTTAAGAATTTTACATCATCTCTGTCATAGAAGTCCAATTTATTTACCATGGTGTAGGCAAGATCTGGCAGTAACAACCAAGTACGGTGATTTGCATCAGAAGCCACTCTGTGAACGGTTCATGCTACTCAAAAAGATGATGACATGCCTCCAATTGAAGCCATTCTTCCACCTGAGGCTGAACTTAAGCTTGCTTGGCTAGAGGTATTCAAGGCTTTGACCTCCAATGTTCTCGTCACGGAATTCTGAAATAATTGATCAGATATGATTGTTCGTTTCAGATTACGAAGCTGGAAGATGACAACAAGGCATTAGATCGTCACCAAGTCAAAAGAAGCTGCTTTGCTTGAAGCAGAGAGGACTGTTCAGGTTACCTTACCAAAGGCTCCCTTGCTGGATGATCTGCAGAATAAGAACCAAGAGTTGATGAAGCAGATAGACATTTGTCAGGTAAAGACGTCGATCTCTTGCAAAGATGCAATAAACCTGGTAGATGTATCATACAATTTACTTGTTTTGGATTCCTCATTGTTTTGTGTAAGATCTCATCATAGGCTAACCATTCCGCTAAATGTGTATACTTGCATGAAAAAAGGCTTCACTTTTAAACTTAATTTGATGATAACAAGCTAGATCGGAATGGAATGTCAATTTACACTTATTTCAAGTTCCCTAGGCTACTGTTGTAGTTCCCATCAAGTCTTATGACTTCTTCGTATGAATTTTGTGGGATGGTTTACCAGTGAAGTTCAACCCGAATCAATTTATCATGCAATGGTAGCTCAAAGCTCTTACCTTCACGGATTAATTATTTTCTAATTTGTATGTCTTAATACAATTTATATTGCTGCGAATAGATGTTAGAATTAAGTGCACGAACAAAGTTCTCATAAGGAAATTTTTGGGGGTCTTATTTTTACAAAGTTACTCTAAATTGCTTTTTGGAGTAAGTTATAGTTTGTTGAAGCTGGGCTGCATTCGGTAGTGATAAGGACTGGAAGCTGGGAATGGATTGCATGATTTGCAGCCGTCTCTACTATTCTAGCTCCGTTGCTTCCCAAAACTATGGACAAATCTTTTGGTTTCTATCATTTGGTTTTGAACTCTAGCACTCTCTCGTGTGTAATTTACTTTACTATGGCTTAAAAGTATTGTAAATATATCCATACTGCTTGTAAAACATATTCTACTATTACAATACCAATGCTAGAAACAAAAGAATACCAGGCATGAGACACCTCGTCCCAATGCTAGGCATGCGACACTTCGTGCTAGCACAAGCCGGTCACCTAGTTAATTAATAAAGCAAGTTGGTTCACACTTTACATTCAGATGTTGTGACACTTCAACGAATGCAATAGGCTGATTTAATTGCACGATAGGCTCTATGAGATTCTAATTAGATAACATAGGTAACAAAACAACAAAATAAAATCAGAAAAATTAACAAAAACTCCACACTACCAGAACCCATCCCAACGCCGAGAGCTCCAGCTCCACGAAGGAATTAATGTTGTGGCAGGTGTGATGTGTAATTGGTTTGTACTGTTCATGTGTCCTTTATGGGTGAACAAATTATATGTGGATGAATAGTAAATGTGTCAATAGTCAAGTCTTGTAATAGTAAAGTCCTAATTATATGTGGTACTGTTGCTCTGATGTAATTAGTGACGCAAGCAGTTGTGTTTGTACCTCCTCCTTATGCCTATAAACTTTAACAATAACATTGTGCGACTATAATTGACCTTTCTACACAATTGAGACTCCTCACAAATGGCTCGAGACCGATTGTCGAGTACTCCTTTGGATACATAGTCCATCTGATGATTATTAGATTGTTAATGACCAATTCATCTAAAAGTTTAAATTGTTAGAGAGAAAGGCAGCTATTAGGGAGATGAACAACTTTATTATTTATATTATCAAGCCAGGTTCTCATCCATAAGCGGGCTAAGTACGTGTAAATTTTAATCATTAGGTAAGCAGTAAGTTTTGAACCCAAGATTTATTGTCTGCTTTGATAACATATTATATTAGATTGTTAATCAACAACTCATCTAAAAGCTTAAGCTGTTAGAGGGAGTGAAAACTTTATTATTCATATTTTCAACAATGCTCACATTTGGTCGACAAATATTGCCTGGAAGCCCTAAATGTTTTATTAATTTCTCATATTAACATCTCCCTTTCTCTCTCTTTCTTTTTTCTTTTCGTTTTTTCGTAAAGCAGAAACATTAGCAAGTCACCCTAAAAATGTAAAATCCCTAAATAGGCCGATGCAAGCATGTAATGTTATTTAATTTTTTGCAGTCACCGTTGTACATGTATTATCTTAATTCTTGGCAAGTTTGTTTGAAGTTCCTTCAAAGAATATTTAACTCTACACTGCTTGTCCATAATTAATAAAGCGAGTAGGTTCACACTTCACATTCACACTACCAAACCCTGCCCGACGCCTAGAGCTCAACCTCCCGGAAGGAATCAAACGCTTTGAATAACATCGTGTGATTACAATCGAACTCACTACACAATTGAAACTCCTTACTTATTACTGAAGACTTATTTTCGACTGGTACTCATTTAGACGTGTAGTCCATGTGACTCTGATATTTGGTTGACCGAAATTTCCCCAAAAGCCCTAAACGTTTGTTGATTCTCCATAGTTACCATCTCCCTTTCTCTTTCTTTTCTTCTTCTTCTTTTATTTATTTATTTTTATAAAGCATAAACTTCAAGAGGTCACCCTAAAAATGTAAAATCTCTTAAATAGACAGATGCACGCATTTCAGTTTATATTATATTTGGTAGTCACCGTCGTACATACATATATATCTTAATCCATGGCAAATTTCTTTCAAGTTTTTATTTTTTTTTTTATCAGCAATTTCTTTCAAGTTACTCCCAAGGATTTTTAATTCTGCACTGATTGTCCTTAATTAATTAACAAAGCTAGTTGGTTCACAATTTACATTCAGATGTTGCGACACTTCAACGAATGCAATAGGCTCAGATTTAATTGCAAAGTAGGTTCTATGAAATTCTAATTAGATAACTGTTTAGCACAAAAATGTCTCGATTGAGGACTGAGCGTGGGCGTGCCAAGACTTGTCGTGTCTAATGTAAGGACTGGATGCCCTTTTCTGACTTCGTAACCGTGAAGGCGAGTGTGTTGCGAACCTAAGGGCTAGATTGCAATGGAGGTTCGTGGTTTTGCCACAACAAAGTGGACTTAGCAATTTCCTAACTGTGTAGGAAAGAAGTAACAACATAAAAAGAACTTTATTAACCGTGTAATAAATTTTTGCATACAACGGAAAAGTAAAAAACCTGAATTACTTGAAGAAGTAATTGAGTTGGTATAGAAAAAGTAAAATAGGTGCTTCGCTGGAAAAGACTTTAGTTTAAGCGTTGGGTTTTGAGGTGTTGAACCTGTTTTTCTTGTTGAGTTCTTGTATTTGTAAGCAGAAATTATGCTCACAGTTTTGCATGTGTATTTTCCCGCCTTGCTTTTGTGATGACAAGTGTCCCATGATAAGCCTTCCACTCATGCACCTTGAGAACGTGAGAAGTTATTAACTGTAATGGGGAGTTGCCGAAGGTTATTTGCCATCATGGGCCATTTTTTATTCACTTGATTCATGCCCACTAACAAATCATGGGTTCAAATGGCCTTTACAAAGAATAACCACCACCATATTTTCTTTTTTCGTGAGAATACTCCAAATAATAATCATGGGCTACAGGCTCTTTAAATCAAGTTTAAAAAATAAGGCCCGATTAACCTAAGCCCATAATCCAATAGCATTAAAATTAATCGGGCCCAATTAATATTGTCTTGGCCCATTAATTTTAACTCAATACATTTTTATTTTTCGGCCCACTTTAATTAAATAATAATTAAATGGCCTTTCACCGCTGACCTATAATTTGATGCCAAAAATGGGTATAAACAATACCAAAGGTAACAATACAACAAAAGAAAAATCAGAAAAATTAACAAATCCTCCACACTATCAGAACCATCCCAACGCCGAGATTTCCACCTGCTGGAAGGAATCAAACTTTTTTTTTTTGGGGTAAAAGAGGAATCAAACTTTAACAATAACATCGTGTGACTATAATCGACCTTACTTGACTCCTCACATTAATTGTCTCGAGATCGATTGTTGAGTAGTACTCCTTTGGATACATAGTCCATCTGATACTAATTAGATTGTTCACCACTAACTCATCTAAAAGTTTAAGTTGTTAGATAAATGAGCAACTGTTAAGGAGAGGGACAACTTTATTATTTATATTCTCAACATGCTCCCTCAAGTGTATGTAGCCAGACTCTCCTCCATAAGTGGGCTAAATACATGTAGATTTTAATCATTACATAGGCGGTAAGTTTTGAAACCAGGATCTATTGCCTGCTTTGATAATATATTATATTAGATTATTAACCAACAACTCATCTAAAAACTTTAGTTGTTAAAGGGAGTGGAAACTTTATTATTCATATTTTCAACAATGCTCACATTTGGTCGACAAAAATTACCCCGAAGCCCAATGTTTTATTAATTCCTCATGGTAAACATCTCCCTTTCTCTTTCTTTCTTTTTTTTTTTTTTTCATTTTTTCATAAAGCAGAAACATTAGCAAGTCACCCTAAAAATGTAAAATCCATAGACCGATGCAAGCATTTAATGTGTTTTATTTTTTGTAGTCACCGTTGTACATGTATTATCTTAATTCTTGGCAAGTTTGTTTGAAGTTCCTTCAAAGAATTTTTTACTCTACATTAATTGTCGCTAAGATTCACACTATTTCAACCAATAGAAAGGAAGATAATATTCACTTTTTCAAGTGGAGAGTGAGCAAAACTCAACTAGCGAAGAGGTCACATTTCACATCGAGATGCTGCCGAACTTCGAGGGATGCAAAAGGCTCGGATCCAATTACACAATGGGCTCTATGAAATTATAATCAGATAACAAAGGACACACACAAAAAAAAAAACTGAAATATTTAGGAAGATTAACAAAAAAAAAAATCCACATTACCACAACCCAGCCCAACGCCCAAACCTCCATCTCCGGGAAGGAATCATATACTTTAGTAACATTGCGTGATTTCAATTGACCTTAATACGCAGTTGAGATTGCTCACAATCGACTCAAGACTGATTGTAGACTACTCTTTAATATGTGAGGACGAGGACAGGGCCTTGATATGAGCCAGGTAAAATGCTATAATTGTAATGACTATGGTCATTTTAGCAAGGGCTGCACTGTGAACAAAGTGTCCCAAAATGGTCTTTTTCATTCTTTGGCTCTGCTGCTGTCCCCCCGACTTCCCCTATGCAATCATGAACGCCTGCTCTTTGGAAGGCGAGTTTTCTAAGAACAGTTGGGCAAGTTGTAAGACATGCCAAATCAATAGGAAGCCTAGCTATGAAGTGGTCTGTCTGATGAACTGGCTTGGGAAACCACCATCTTGTATGACCAATGGGGTAATTGCCAAGAACCAGATTTCTTTTTATTTACTAACAGTGCCAAAGACAAGATTAATTTCTGTTTAATGGGGTTTCCATCCAGAAAAGCATCTTTCCGATGGATGCCAGTGAAAAACTGCATATTGCGTACCAAAGTTCTTACTTCATCGAAACAGTTTTAATTTCTTCCAGATTAATCAAATCAATATGGCTATAGCAAACAAGAAGGAATTAGTGGAAAAGTGGGGAAGGAAAACTAGTCATTCGATCAATTGTGATATACTCCGTTCCAATTTTCAGAAGTATGATTTTTGGAGGAAAGTAGTTGTTGGGAAACGATTCCCAAAACTCAGTAATGACGCGTACAGATTAAACAATAAAAAATTGCAAAATCCTATAAGTGCTCGACTACACCTTACGATCTTCTATCGTATTCACTGTACGTCTAGAACACAAACCGAGTGTGGACACTTCCGTGAACTTTTTGCTCTCCCTAAGCCTGCCTCTATTTCGTGAATAATAGAAAACGTCTGTCTAACTTAAAGAGCTATGAAGCACGGATACTCTATTTTGGCCTTCGTATCACGTATCGTATCCGTATCGGATACCGATACTCTCGGATACTCTCCGGATACGTATCCGATACGCTTTTTAAAGTATCCTGCTTTTAGAATTATTTTTGGGTATCCGGATACGTTTCAGATACGCGCGGATACTCTCGGATACACTCCGGATACGTATCCGATATATTTTGGATATGCGTGGATATGCTTGGATATGTTTCGGATACGCGCAAGGGTAAATATGTTATTACTTAAAATATATGGGTTAAAATTGCAAGTAGGACTATATTTTTCTTTTTCCCCCACCAATCGACACCAAAAACACACCGACAATATCCTCTCTCGACAACCTTGTAAGTCTCTCATCTCTCTCTCGTTGTGTGTATGTAAATATATACATAACTATATAGACACAATTCTATATATAACTATACGTGAATATATCTCTCTCGGCATGTGAAATGGTGAACATGTATAATGAAAAACTTTAATCATTAATGAAATTTTAGGAATTAAAAATTATATATAATATATTTTTATTTACTTTTATATTCAACGTATCCGCCAACGTATCGTATCCTTCTTTTTGAAAAAATCACGTATCCCCGTATCCGTATCGTATCGTATCCGTATCCCGTATCAGTATCCGTGCTTCTTAGTTAAAGAGCATAACGTGTATATATAAGGCTATGATAGGAACCTAAGGAGTAATAAATCCGAGCTTCTAATGTAAATAAGAAACTCTAATCTCACAAGAATTCTATTTCTTATTTTACTGATTATAATTCATCTCAGTACAGAATTATAATTGCACTACCGTCTTTATCCGAATTATATTACAAGCTCCATAATATTAAATGCTTATAAATCTCCTCATGTTAAGATTACAGATATTAACAGTAGTGAACAGTATGCTTCTCTAGTTAGGTAGGATTCATTAACGAGCATTGCCTAGTAGACCACGGTGACCACCCAAGCAATGTATCCATCAACTTGGACAATACTTGAGTTGAGGACAGAACTAAGATTTTTGTCTCGGGAAGTGAAGCTTAAAAATGATGAATGTAATTAAGGTTACACTTGTACACCAAACGTATAGCTTCGAAAGAGTCTTTCATCTGATGAATTATTGCATCAAAACATTTCCACATACTTGAACATTTCTATTTAATTTCTTCAGGACACCTTGTTTTCTTAAGGAAGGCATGGAGCTAAGAATTTAGTTGTTCTCTCAAGGACACGCTTAGATTAGTATTTGTAAATCAATAATATTCCATGCTCTCTCGTTTTACAATTCCAAGTTCGAAGTTCGTAATCAACGGATTGAGCAACTATTTTAGGTTACTAATGCCCTCAACAAAACCATACTACATCTCCTTGCACATGCATTCATGTCTCCTGTCAAAACAGTATCCACATTAAAGACGTACCATCTTTTTTTAGCTGACATACTTGGAGCATGAAAATTCCTCACGTCAGGGAGCGGAACAAGTGCCTCCCTCAGCAAGTGAGTTTGTCATTGCTGACAGTCTACGTGTGGGATGCTTTAGGACGTTGTTTTTGCTGTTTTAATTATGTTTTGAAGTTGTTATGCTTTGACTTTGTTCAGTTCTTTTAATTTAAGATATTCTGAATTACCAAAGAAGAAAAATCTCACCTCACCCATAAGAGGGCTGTAGATAAAACCGATTGTGTTGGCTTAGATTAGCCTAGAACCCTTTGTTGATTAGTGGACAAATTAGCACCTAAACAAAGAAATTGGATGCCGTAAGGTTGGTCGGGGAAGAACAGTAGAAACTGGAAACAGGGGAAGCACTGATATTTTCTTCACATTCGCTTCTAGAGTTTCCTTACAAAGTTTATATAGCCACCAAATTGGACTTGGGCCAACACTAGCACTTTACTTCTAAGAGCCCAACTAAATACAATATCCTACAATATAACATAACCCACATAGAAACATACATGGCCCACGAACATAAACTAACACTAAAGCCCAAAATACAAAATTATAACACGACATTATTTTTAGGGGAATTTATAGAAATGGTCCTTCTAGTTTCATCTGAGTCTCATTTTTATCCTCCAAGTATCAATTGAAACTCTTTTGACCTTCAAGTTTGATTTTCATACCAAGTTGGTCCAATTGATAACGTCTGTCAGCCAAACTGAATGAAAAAAATCAGATTGAGGGCAAACATCAACAATTGGATTAATTTGGTACGAACTGCAATGTCCAAAGTGCCATTGAGGTCAAACATCAACAATTGGACTAACTTGGTAAGAACTGCAATATCCAAAGTGCCACCAATTTGATTTGTTTCGTCTAGTTTGGCCGATAGAAGTTAAAAATTGGACTAATTCAGTAAGAAAACCAAAATTGAATGTCAAAAGAGTTGTAATTGATACTTGGAAGACGACATTGGCACTCGGATAAAACTAGGAGGACCATTGTGAGTACTTTCCCAATGTTATAACTTATACCAATAGAAACAAGCACAAAGAGTAACCTGCATGTAGCATTGAATATAATCTGTTGGTAATACAGAAGATGCAATGATTTCCCACAAACTTGGCAACAAAATCTGACAACTACCCACGCACAAAACTTGTTGCCCAGTCAACAGAATCAACAATATACATAAGTAGGTTCCTCGTGAGAAACAAGTCTGTGAAAGTAGTCAAAGTACACAACAACACTGCTAACCATATTGTCAGGGAAGTTTCACCAAAGATATTCAGTTATTTTGAATATTCGCGCGGTTTAACCATATTGTTAGGGAAGTTTTTCTTAAGATGATTGAATATAAAATTTTACATGCCTGATCTGTTTCTATGACTAATTCAACCAGCATTATATTGGGAAACGAAGAGAAGATAATTATTTGGATTGTATATACTCTAAGAGCCCCTTCGGCTGCTTGTGTGAGAAATGAAAAAAAAGGAGTGTTGTTCCTCTTAGATACTCTGAATATGAGGAAAGAAGGAAATATCGATGGTTCACAAGTTGACATGTACAACCAAGGATGGGATCAGGGGGGGTCTAGTGGCGGCGACTGCCACGACAAGAATTTTAAAAAATGCAATTATTATATGTAAAAAAAAAATTTATGCCCAACATATATAGTTTCGTCACTACTAGATTTATTTAGTATATATTTCGCCACTGCTAGAGTAAAATCCTGGTTCCGTCCTTGTGTACAACTCCCATAAGTGCAGAGAATATACAAAGTCTGGGTCCTGAATCCTGATCAGTATTTTCTGATATGTAGTATGACAGTGCCCATTTTCTCTCTCACCTATTTTCTTTCCGGTCCGGATTCACACAGCAGTTTTCTGTTTGCCATCTTTTGCCCAGAAGGTAATTGATTCAGAATCCAAATGAGAGAACTCTTGGAGCATTTGAGGTGCAGGATTTAGCTGTGTAGAGAGTTCCCAGCTTTCATTCTCGTTAAAATGGACTTTCCAGCGAAGGACCTAAAATATGTTGAGGTTCAAATCTCATACTCCAACTAGGCACCATGTCTTGTTGGAGAGCATTGTATGGTCGATAATCACCACAGAGATGAATGCCTTTTTCGCATGATTCGTAGGTAAAAAGGGTTTGCTCGTTAGCATCTGACTGGCATTTGACTGTTACTAATCCCAGTTTAATTTAATAGATTAACCTCTTTCAACTGAAACACTTAGAATGTCATGTTAACCTAGCCAAAGTGTATGTGCAAGTACCATGACTGAATTGCTCTGCCCTACTAAAATTTGAATTTTTCAAATTTTGTGCTCTAGAGATGATTGGATTTTCCTGTTTTAATTGAATTAGCTTGTTGATCTAGTTGTTGAGCATGGATGAGTACGTGTGTATGCGCGCATGTAAAGTAATCTCTGCTAAAGTAATATGAGAGTACTGCAATAGCTCCAATACCACATACACCCTCCAAATCAGATGTCACAATACTGAATGTTCCATTTTGCACTCCCTTCCAAGTATTTTGTTAGCAGCGCTATAAAAGCCATGGCAAAAAACAACAACAAAGAGAGAGCCGTGGAAAATATATCTTGAAATGCGGTAGTAACCAGTCCATAACTCACTATTGGATCAAACTGTTAAGTCAGTTTGCACTGTCTCCACCGGACCAATTATTGATCCTATACTATTTCAATGCAAAGACTTGATTTCCAGTACCTAGGCATTGGGAAACTGAAGTCATTTCATTCTCTATCTCCTTAGAATATTTTCAGTACCAAGGCATTTCTTGATCTCTCTCACAAAAGTTGTGGGCTCTGCCTAATAGTGTTTGAGTAACACACACTCCCTACACTTGAACAATCATGCTCCTAGAGCTCTACCACGTCGTGTTCCAGAATTTTCATTTTCACCACACATTGCCATGGAATCCACATCTATGTTTTGTGGAGAAGGACCTTGGAGCACTGCCAGCACTACTTGGTGCTCTACGGAGCTCTGAAAAATTACTTCACCCACCTACTGAGTTCTGCTGCAGGGAGGAGCAATACCATGGGACAGGGAATAATCTCTCCTCTTCTTGTTAAGCTGAAGACGTGAACAATTATTTTGTGGTGTAAAGTGTAAACTGAAGTGATGGGAGCTAGAAGGGCCAAATTTTTTATGGAGATGAACTGGGGTGTTACGGTACTTGGAAGTGATAAGTGTCGTAAAAACAAGTCTTAATTACACTCTATTAACCATTTTTCTTAACTTTTTTGTCTTCTTCGCTTTGTGTGTTTTGTTTGTATTTTCTGATTTTTTGTTAGATTTGCGTTATATTTTTTGAAATAAGAATTCTTTCGACGAGAAGAGTTTAAAAGAAAAAATTATGACCAAGCAAAAAAATTCTGTAAAGATGAAAAAGTACGAAGCAGTTGTCTTTCTTTTTTTTCTAAAGTATCGTATTATATGAACTTTTTTAAATGACAGTCCATATTTTTATATTTTTCTGATTCATCTCGTTGAATGATGAACCCCAAACTTTATGACCAAAGACTAAAAAAAAACTATACCATCGGTTACAAAGGAAGGAGGGACGAACCAAAAAGAGATCTATTTCTTGTTCCTATGCCTGCCCAGCCAATAAAGGGATCAATGAAGTACGTGATCCCAGATCTATTCGATTTTGAGCGTAGTAACTTTTACCTTTTTCCTTCCTTTCTTCTTCTTCGTTTCAGATCATTGCCATTTCTTTTTCAATTTCCATTTCTTATCCTTCGAAGTTGATTTCATCTTCAGTTACGAATAGTAAAAATTATTGAAAAATTTTTTTTGAGGAAAAAAAGTAAATTCTTTCTGCATACGTAAAAAATTGAGAAATAAAAATTAAGGAAATTAACATATCAAATATTTTTAATCAGCACCGAGGGAAATTAGGTTCCTCTAGAAATGTGTTGAACTTCACCTAATCTAAACCAAGAAGATTGTTGCAAACTGATAAAACGAAGGCATGCTTTGAAGTTCTAAATTATGTCGATCTGAATACATCAAATATGAAATTCTCGATAAAGCAATTAATTCAAGACAAAAAAGTACGCAAAAAAAATATCTTGTTCACAACATGATTACACAAACAAGTTTTCAAGCTCTCACAAATGGCAAAAAAATGAAGGAAAAAGCAAACATCATTAGTGGGGATAACCCAATCTTGAAGATCCTCATCCCTCTCATTCTACCGTAACATAGAAAACCACCAGTCCATTTACCAGATTTGGAGTCCCCAATCCAAACCTTAGGGACATGTGCAATTTTCCAGTAGTCCCCACCATGTAAGTCTCTATTCAATCTCGAAATTAATGTTTCAGACATATCAGTCAAGTCAAGATATTGAAGCTTGGCCAAATGTTCGATACTTGAGGGCAACTCCATCATCAATTTACAGTCTCGAAGATATAGCTTTTCAAGAAGAGGCATTGAGCTAGACTCCACTCTCACCCATTTCAATCCTGCTAAGCTAATCAACCACAATTCTTTAAGCTTTTGAAACCCACCAGCCTGAAAAATAATCCATCTCCTTCATATGCAGTACTATTAAGTCCAAGGTGAAGCAAATTGGGCAAATCTTGAAGGGATTGCAGTGGATCAACATCTTTTAACTTACTACACCTTAAGATTACACTTTTCAGGTTGTGAAGAGATGATATCCAGTGCGGTATCTTCTCCAAACGTCCTCTTAGATAGAGTGTTTGAAGAAGTCGAGGCGGCAAAGACAAAGAATCTAAATCAATGATCTCATCTTCTTCTATTGCCATAACGGACAACGAGAGAAGGTTGTTTAGCTTCTCAAGGGATGAACATAGTGCCATCCCATCTTCCTTTTGTAGCCTTAAAATGAGCAATCTCCTCAGTTGAGTTAGCTTCCCCACCTCTCTTAGCACAATGCCCCTATTATTCCCTTGGTTTGCTTCAATACCACATAGTTTCTGCAAGTACAACAAACTACCTATTCTTGCGGGGGCTTTGAAGCCAATTATATTGTGAAAAGGAAAATAACATGGGGCGTTGTTGTAGCGATACAACAAAAGATGGCGAAGATGTTTGAGATTCAAGATCTCATCAGGCAACTCGGTGACATTCGTATGTTTCAAATCCAATGTTTCCAGCTTCTTGAGATTTCCGATCGCTTTCGGGATCATTTTTACATTAGTCTCCCTCAAACTTAGATAAGTAAGATTAAGGAGGTTCACAACTTCAAGTGGGAATGTTTCCAATTTTGCTCCGCTCAAGTCTAACTCCGTTAGTAGCCTTACACCCTCTCCTAAGAATGCAACCTTTGACAAAACGGACACTGAATCTAGCGCACTGAATACGAGTAAAGAACGAAGGTGAGTGAAACAAATACTTTCCTGAATATTTTCCAAATTATGGTGGATCGAGAGGCGTCGCAATTTCTCTGGCCATGCTCTGCCTCTTTCACTTGCTATTGTGACAATATTTTGCTCTCTCGACTTTGCAATTATCATTTCACGCCAAAGGTAATGGATCCGATAAGCTTCAAACCTTCCATCTCTCGCGATGTCTATCACTTGAACTAAACTTCTATTCATTAGCTCATTGAGGTAGCCCTCAGCAACTTCTTCTCTTGTCAATCCTTCTTTCAGTTCTATAAATCCTTCCGCCACCCACAACCGAATTAGTCTCCAGTGATCAATGAGACAATCTTCTGGAAAAATACTCAAGTACAAAAAACATAACTTAAGATAGTAAGGTAAATCAAAGTAACTTAGGGACAATATCTTAGTAATGCTCATGAGTTTGTCATTTCCTTCTAGTTCCGCACCAAGGCCGCGGTAAATCCTCTCCCACTCATCCACACTCTTCTCTTTTGTTGATAACAGACCGCTAATTGCCACTATTGCAAGTGGTAAGCCCTCACATTTTTGCAAGATGGCTCTTGAAAGATCTTCCAAATATGAAGGACAAGAATTCTCCTTGAATGTCTTTGAGCAAAACAAGACCCATGACTCTTTGGGAGGAAGGGGCTCGAGATTATACACCATGCCATGATATTCTTCGCTAGCAAAAGATGCTAAATCTACATTTCTTGTTGTCAAAATTACTCGACTGCCGCAATTGCATTCAGGAAGTACGATTCTTAAAACTTGCCATGCATAAATACTCCATACATCATCCAAAACAAGCAAATACCTCTTTTGCTGCAAAAAAGCATTAATTATGCTTTTCAAGCTATTTGCATCCATATTGTCCACTCCTCGTGGGAGTGGTTGCGTGACTTCTTCAAAGAGCACTTGAATCATATTTTTTAAAAGCTCTTCAACCTTGAATGATTCAGAAACGGTGATCCAAGCATGGTTCTGAAAGTGCTTGTACACTGTTGCGTCGTCGTAGACTTTTTTCGTAAGGGTGGTTTTGCCCAATCCACCCATTCCTGCTATTGAAAGCACCTTGAGTTGATGATCCTCATCCACTAGCCACTGAATCAAGTGTGATTTGGGCTTGTCAATGCCCACAAGGTCAGCTTCCTGGCATAGAAGGGCATCACCACGACAATCATACCATGCGATGTCAGAATGAGTAGAGCTTAAGCCATGCTCTATTTTGCCATATATGTCACTATATCGCTGATATCCCTCGGAAATATTGATTATTCTGGACTTGATTCCTTTTACTTCAGAAGCAATTTGGTGGCGAGCTTTTAAAGTCATAATAAAGAACGAAACCTTACGAACAAACTGGCAGAATTTGGTGCTATGATGATGTCTGAGGCGAAGCATGTACATGTCAAGAGCATCTGCAGTGTCATATGCAGCTTCTCGAACTTGTTTCGCCCATACTTTGATTTTCGGGTCTCTATCTTCTATAGCATCAGCAACTCTTAGGAAATGTGTCATGCGCTCGAATTCGGCTCTTATGTATTCGATGTCTTCCCTTACTCCGCTCAACAAATTCAACTCTTCTCGGAGATAGGGTGTGAAGTTGGATAGAAGGTGGAACACAGCACCCTCTGCCATTTCTTCTGTTATTTTTTTTTCCCTTTTGGTTTACCGAGTAGCTTTGGATTTGAAGAGAAATGGGGTGGGTGAGAGGTCAATTTTGCACGGCTATTTCTCTCTCCTCTCCTTGAGATATGTTCTTTCTTCCGGGAAAAGATTTAGGAAAAGTGAATATTTTGCTTTGTTTCTTATGTGTGTTCACGTTAAGTACTTACCAAATCAGTTTTTTTTTTTTTCTTTTTGAAGTTAATTAAAATTCAGGAATCTGCTATTTCTTGTTTATATTGAGGCAAACCTGCTTTGAGCCAAATTCATTTTAGTAATTTGGAGTATTTGATTAGAAATAACCCAAGAGGCTAGGCTCGTTGTTTGTTTGTTTGTTTTGTATTATTTTAGAGCCTATTTGTCTTAAATTAAGTGGGTAGTTTCTTTTTCTTTTTCTTTTTTTTTTGGCCATTTGTGAAAAAATTTCAACTTTGATTCATACTTCTATATTTTTTCAACACTTAATTTTTGAAAACTTCCCCTAAAAGCTAAAAGGATAATTCATTAACCACGAGCAAGTCACCATCACTCTTTTCCTTCTCTCCTCCCCCTCTCCACAACCTCTGAGTGTACTCCTCTTCTCCGTTTGGCTACGGCGCTCACTGCCAGCGTTTCTCTAGTTGTTGGTGGGTTACCGGCTGTGGTGGAGGTGTTCCGTTTGTTTGGGCGGCTGTGGCGTCGGGTGGCTCGGTTGCTGTTTGGGCGGCTGTGGCGTCGGGTGGCTCGGTTGCTGTGGAGGGTGTGGGTGGAGGTGGGATGTCGTTGTAGCTTTGTTTTTTCTTACTTTTTGTTTGCTGCAGGTTTTTCCAAAATCTGATAGTCAAAAAGGTTTTGTTTTGAGGTGGTTAGCGGATGATTTGAGGCATGGCCGATGTGAAGGGTATGCTACCCCAATGATCTGCATTTTCTGGTCATTTTGTGTGCAATTTTTGGCTGGCGATCATTTCAGCGGTGCAGCCCGGATGAGGGATCAACTTGGCGATCATGGTTCCAACAATTGTTCTCGATCGTGATCCTGGGGGTTTGTGGGGAGGCAGTGATAGGCAGAATTTCCTTGCTCTCCCACTGCCCTATCTTTGTTTTCTCTCTGTTGTTGCATACTGTTTGCATTACCTTGGTTAGTCTGTTGATTTCTTTCCTGTTGCCGGTCATCTATATCTAGGAGTGATCGGATCTGCTTAACGGTGAGGTGGTTGGGTGGTGGTGCTGGTCCGGGCGGTGATGCCTACAGTGTTACGTGTGGGGCGGTTATGATGAAACGGGTTAGAGTTTTGTGGGGTTGGGTCTATCAGGCGGGTCCTTTTGAGCCTGTTTATTTATTTGGGCTTTGTTGTTTATCTGGGTAATGGGTGTACTTGACTGTTTTATTTTTAGGCTTCCATTTTAGACCTTTGGGGCTGGTCTTCGGCCCATATGATGTACCGTCCAACTTTTTGTTGAATTTCCCTTTTATCTCTCCCAGTTTTAATAAATTTTGCCTATCAACAAAAAAACTATGCATGTGTTGCTGCTAAGTGTTAAGTTACGAACTACTATTTCTTGTACATAGCCCATAAATGTCAAGTATTTGTCAATAAATTATAAGTTGTAGAAAATGTATTGGGTTAGTAGAAGAAAAAGTGTTGGACGTTTTAATTTAGTGGAAACAACTTAACTTTTGACAAAAAAAATTAATTTAGTATGAAAAAATTCACAAAATTCAATAAGTTGTAGTGCAATGTTTTTAGTAAAAATGTGGCCTAATTGTCTCCCTAATTAATAAGCCAGTGGGTTCACACTTCACATTTAGATGCTGACACTCTTCACGGAATTGCAATAGGCTTAGATCTAACTATCCACTTGCATCTTATTAGGAGGTCAAAAGTTTGAGTCTCAGTACATGTGTGTGGGTGTTCTTCCCTTAGAGAGCTTCTTTCTTTGTTTTTATCCTATAATGGGCTTATTAATTTCTTGTATTAATTAGTTGAGTTGTTGGGTTTGGTTATCTCATGAACTCTTACAATTAATGTAATGTCCCGAATTTGTACTCTATACTTCATATCTGATGTAAAATGATCTCTTCAATTGATTGAAAAAAAAAAAAAAAAGAATCTAACCACCCATGATAGGCTCCATTAAATTCTAAGCAGATAACAAATAACACAAAATAACAAAAGTTGAATTCAGAAAAATTTATGAAAACTCCACACTACCAGAACCCTGGCCAACGCCTAGAGCTCATGAACCTCTGGGAAGGAATCAAACAGTATGAATAACATCGTGTGATTACAATCGACCTCGATCTCACTACACAATTGAAACTCCTCACATATGACCGAAGACATTTTTTCGAATGTGATGCTCATATTCGGTTGACAAAAATTTCCCCAAAGCCCTAAATGTTTGTTAATTCTTCCATAGTTACCATCTCCCTTTCTCTTTCTTTCCTTTTTTTTATTTTTTTCATAAAGCATAAAAGTGTAGGAGGTCACCCTAAAAATGTAAAATCTCTAAATAGACAGATGCACGCATTTCATTTTATATTTTATGTGGTAGTCACCGTCGTACATATATTATCTAAATCCATGGCAAATTTCTTTCAAGTTTCTCCTAAGGATTTTTAATTCTGCACTGATTGTCCTTAATCTATCTAATAAAACACAAGGGTGTGGGCCTCTATACAAACACAAACACATCCGAGGGCTGAGGTTTATTTGATCCAAGGGTTGAGGTCAACTCTCCCAAGAAAGTGTCCATAATCTTTCAAATATTTTACAAAAATGCCATCAATTTTTTTTTTACAACTGCCAAATTGGTAATCGAAAAAAAAAAAAAAACACTTTCCGATGTTTGGATTTCTCATCCCCACCGCCTGATGGCGTTCTTTTCCCTCAGTAATCAGCTTCGGACGTTTGGGTTTCTCTTCCCCAACTCCGACGAAAAAACGATTGGGCTTCTCTTTCCTCCTCTCTCTCTCTCTCATCCACCGCTCTCATTGGTGTCACCAGCAACGAAATCCACCGACGTCTCGACGTCAAGTCCAAGTCTAGGCCAAGAAAGAAAGCTTCGGACTTCTGCCAATGCGATTCTCTCTCTGTTTCTCTCTCTGTATTATGGGTCGGTGAATGGGTAGAGATTGACGGTGGAGTTTAACGATGTGGTGCAGAACAGAAACGTGAAGGACAGGAAGGGTAAGAAAGCTTCGATTAATTTGATTGAACCAAATAGCTGTTCTCCAATCCTGTTAATCGGTTCAAAATCAATTTTTGTGGGACATTTTGTTTTAAAAACTACAGGGAAACAAAGATCCAAAATCTATTTTTGCTTTTGTTCTTTTTTAATTTAGAAGCATATATTCTCTCCATTGTTCATCTCATGAAACAAGGTTGTCTGTGAAGTGTGAACCATTTATATTCCTCCACATTTCACTGATTATTTTGCATATGGCTGTATTCCTACGCTATTTCTGCAAACTAACTTCTTTTTTTTTTTGGAAACATGTTATAACCTACCGTGTGCGCAACTAATTCAACGGAACAAAGACATAATGCGCACATAAAGACAACTGAACAACCAAATCAAATGAATGATAGTATCTACTATCCAACGATAAATTGATCCGACTTGCAGATGTCGGTGCAAACTAACTTTTTGGTTTGTCTTTAGTTGGTGAAAATGCCAGAGATTCAATTAGTTGGTGAAAATGCCAGAGAAGGGATTCATTTAGTTGGTGAAAGTGCCAGAAATTACACTCACTGATATTGGAGTTGAATTTGGTAGTTTTGTGCTTTGTTAATATCTTTTCCATGGAAATTGAAAAATACGGTTTTGATAACATACTTCTACCATATTATTTTTCAGCAATTTAAGCCACTATCAAGATTTAAAGGGTAATTTCAATTTCAATTAGGGTGGGTAGTGCCGTAGGCGCAGGTAAGTACTACTCCCTCCGTCCCATTTTCATTGTCCTTTTTTGATATTCGTGCAGTTTTCAATCGCTTATATCTTTCAATGTGAATCTCCAAAAATATGCAATATGGATCTTATTTGATAGATTTCAATTTGTTCTATAATACAAAGATGTCAAAATCATGAAAAATATTATAGATTGAAAGATATACGCAAGAGACAAAAAAGTGAAAAAGGAATAATGAACAATAAAAATGGGACGGAGGGAGTAGTTAATTAATAAAGCAAGTGGGTTCATACTTTACATTCAGATATTGCGACACTTCAACGAATGCAATAGGCTCAAATTTAATTGCACAATAGACTCTATGAATCAACTTTGTCGTCAGCTCCGATCTGATCCTGCAAAATAAAGCAAGAGCTCAAGTCACCAGTGTGGTGGCTTGCCAACCCCCCTCCAATGCCTAATTTAGTAGAGTATTTGCTATATGGTGAGAGAATTGAGATTCTCGACTTATATGTTGCATACCTTTTATTGGTGTTCTACTATCATATTTATAGACACTTTGATAGGAGGTTGAATCCTTGTAGGACTGTATCTCATAGATTCCGGATTACCTCTTTGAGGAATGTGGAGTCCTACCTTAGCTAGGAATCTATGGGTGTCCTGCCTTAGCTAGAAATCTTTACCCGTCTTTGATCATGTATATCTTTAACATTTTATGCTTATCTTTCTCAACATCTTTCTTTTATCCCCTAGGAATTGATTTAGGTTTCTTAGCGTGGTATCTTTATTGGGATAGGTATATTCTGTGAATATTACTCATCTTGCTTTAGCTTGGCACCACAGCTGGTCCTTAGATCTTATGCCAGTTCCGTCTGTAGAACTGAGCTGGCATATCCTGACTTTGTCATAGGTAATACTTCCCAGAGAGGTACAGGCAAGGCTGACTTCTACTCCCCAAGTCCAGATTTCTTGTAGTGCTGACCTCCTTAGGTCTACCAATCAATGACAATCTAGTTAGATAACAAAGGTAACAAAACAACAAAATAAAATCAGAAGAAAAATTAACAAAAACTCCACTCTATATACCAGAACACATCCCAACGCGGAGAGCTCCACCTCAGGGAAGGAACCAAACTTTAACAATAACAACGTGTGACTATAATCCATCTTACTACACAATTGAGACTCCTCACAATTATTTCGAGATCATAGTTGTCAAATCGTGAATCGAATCGAGAATCAGATTGACCTTTTTCTGAATCGTAACGATTTGGTCCAAATTTAAAAAATACATTGAAAATGTATGTATGTACCTACATATAAAGAAGCATTATAAAATTAAAATATATAAGCTTAAATTTATCGTAAAGTTCATTTTTTATTATTAATTGATGATCACATGGTCTAATAGGAAAGACTATCATACACAATAGAAAAATGGATATGTGCTAAGATGTTATGGCTTCGTTACAAAAATGAAAGTTTAGCTTTAACACAATAAAGTTTGTAGCCTAATGGGGACGAAACTAAACTACCTTATACAACAACATATGTGGGTTGGTTCGAGACTCTGAGCCTTGTCCCAATCTATGATTCAGGGGATACAAGAATTTAAAATAAATACCAATACTAGCAAAATTTTGCACAGGAACAAGAATTTTGTACTTAACAATATATTATCTTATATTCCTGCTTTCCAAAAAAAAAAAATTAAGGTGATATTGCAAATGTGGTTTCATATTGTAATATCCCGACTTTTAATTGTGTTTAGAATTTAAGTATGTGCTGAACTTGATATTAATTGTGTGATTTTTGCTTTGTTTTGCTAGTTATTAGGAATGGAACATAAGTGGTTATAGGTCACAGCAACACAGGATAATTTTTTCTTGCAACCTGTTAAAATAAAAGAAACGTGTAACAATTCCCCCATCCTCATCACACGTATAGAGAGAGAGAGAGAGAGAGAAGAGAACCGTTCGGTGAAGGAAAACAGAAGAAGAAGAAGAAGAAAAACTTGGAAATTTCTTCATAGACTTGGATTGAAGCCTCATTTGGTAAGTTCATGCCTAGAGAAGTAAAAATTCTTGTTCCTAATGTTCAATTCTTGCTAGAAGTGCTGAATCTAAGTGGGTTTAGGGTAGAGAATGAAGGTGTGTTAGAAACCCATGAACCTTGTTTAAATTCCCAGAAATTGACATGTTTAAAGCTTATGTAATTCATGAATTTGGTATAATTGAGGCAGCCCATGAGTATGCTCTGGTTTGTTCATGTTTTTGGTGAAATTTCTGTATGAGTTTTGAAGTGAATTATAGGATTTTACTTCAGAAATTCGTGCTGCTTGAGGGTAGGCTATTTAGAGCTCCAACAAAATTGAATCTGCCCTGTTCTTGAGGAATTTTTCTCACCAACTTCCCGAACTTGATATTTTTTGATATTTTTATTGAAGATACCTGTATGTGTCTACTTTACTGTGTAAAAATTTCAGAACCTAATTCGCAATGTGGAAGAAGTTAAAATTCATCAACCGACCTGCTGTTGTAGTGTCTGCAGTGCTGACAGCTTCGTCGCACTTTACGGAAACGGCTATAATTTTTAGCTCGAGTGATGAAATCACGAACCGTTTTCTGATTTTGAAACTAGATTCATAGACCTTAAAAAGTATGTGGAGTTTGTACCTTAGTTATTTCCATGCAAAGCCAGATTTTAAGTCGAAGTTGATGAAATTTCAGATTCTGAAGTTATCTCTTGAAATTGGTTGTCTAACTTCGTATCTTTCCCTCTATGACCTTATGTTCATTAAAGATAGGCGTATTTAGCATCTTCTAATCATGGTTTTATTACCTATTTGTTATAGGAAGTTCGGGTTGTTCGTAGAGCCGAGGTGAGTGATTAATACCCAAGACGCATGGTTTATTATAAGCTTTTCATTTCAATGATGTTTTATGTTTTGATATGAACTCCATGGAATATCAATGAAAGGTGGACATGTTTTTATCTATTAATGGCATCCTCCCACGTCCCAGCTTGCTAGGGGACACGTGCTAAAAGGCTAGCAAGGCATGGTTATTGTGTTGGATAACGAAAGACGTCTTAACTTATCCACTACCGGGGACGCCTGGTAGACATGAAATGAATAGAGGATGTGCATTACTATGCTATGTTGCTATGAAATGTGATTCGTTTTTAAATGGTTTTAATATTGTCCATGGAAAGCATGTGAATTGCGTATTAATCATTCATACGAGCTTTGGCTTATGATTTTTCCCACCTTTCAGGCAACGGGACGTAGAGTGGTGACATTTAGCTTTCTTTTGGACGTGCTATGTAGATATGGACTTGTAGATAGGGAGTTGCTCTTGTGAACACTTTTGACTTGTAAATATGCACAGCTCTGGGTGGTTTGCAATGTAGAGATCCTTGTAAAGACTTTTGGCTTTTGGCATATGTAATAAAATGGAATTTGCTTTCGCTTGTCGTTAATTGAGTCCCTTTAGTCATTTGCTAATGAGGTGTTAACTTTAATATGGCCTTAGTGATGTGATCACTGGCACTTTGTCGTGACTAGAGCCTTTAGGGGCGGGCTAGGGTCGTGACACATATATATTACTCCGTAGTCAAATGCAACAATTGTGATAAACCTTGAATTGGTTCACCTATAGATTCGTATCGTTTTTTGCATGAATCGGAAATCGTACAATTTATCATCGATTCTATATAAACCTTGATTCATCTATAGATTCGTATTGTTTTTGCGTGAATCATATGATTTTGAGAACTATGCTTTAGACCGATTGTCGACTACTCCTTTGGATACGTAGTCCATCTGATGCTCACATTTGGTCGACAAAAATTGCCCCGAAGCCCAAAATGTTTTATTAATTCCTCATAGTTAACATCTCCCTTTCTCTTTGTTTCTTTTTCTTTTTTTTTTTTTCTTTTTTTCATAGAGCATAATCATTAGCAAGTCACCCTAAGAATGTAAAATCCCCTAAATAGACCGATGCAAGCATTTAATCTATTTTATTTTTTGTAGTCACCGTTGTACATATATTATCTTAATTCTTGGCAAGTTTGTTTGAAGTTACATCAAAGAGTTTTTAACTCGACCCGAAGGGAAATTAATTAGGTTCCTGTAGAGATGTGTTGAACTTCACCCAATCTAAATAAAGATTGTTGCAATCCGACAAACCAATGGCATGCTTTGAAGTTCTAAATTCTGTCAAGCTTATTACATCAAATATGAGGTTCTTGATAAAGTAATCAATTCAAGACAAAAAAAAGTACACAAAAGAAATATTTACAATTGACAACATGATTACACAAACAAGTTTTCAAGCTCTAACAAATGCCAAAAAAATATGAGGAAGAAAGGGCACATCAATAACGGGGATAACCCAATCTCGAAGATTCTCATCCCGTCCCATTCTACCGTATCATAGATAATGACCGCTCCAATGACTATAGTTGGAGTCCCCAACCCAAACATTAGGGACGTGTGCAATTTTCCAATAGTCTCCATCTTGTAAGTCTCTTTTCAACCTCGAAATTAATATATCAGACACATCACACAATTCTAGTATTTCGAGTTTGGCCAAATGTTCAACACCCAAGGGCAACTCCATCATCAATTTACAATCTCGAAGAATGAACCGTTCAAGAAGAGGCATCGAACTAGACTCCACTCTCATCCATTTCAATCCTACTAAGTGAGTCAACCACAATTCTTTAAGCTTTTGAAATCCACCGGCCTTGAAAAACAATCCATCTCCTTCATATGCTGTTCTAAGTTCAAGACAAAGCAAATTGGGCAAATCTTGAAGGGAATGCAGTGGATCAACATCTTTTAACTTACTACAACTTAAGGATACCTTTTTTAGGTTGTGAAGAGATGGTATCCAGTGCGGTATCTTCTCCAAACATCCTCTTAAATAGAGTCTTTGAAGAAGTTGAGGAGGCGAAGACAAAGAATCTAAATCAATGATCTCATCTTCTTTTGTTGCCCCAATGTACAACGAGCGAAGGTTCTTTAGCTTCTTAAGGGAAGAACATAGCATAGTCCAATCTTCCTTCTGTAGCATTGTAATGATCAATCTCCTCAATTGAGCTAGCTTCCCCACCTCTCTTGGCACGATGCCACTATTACTCCCTCGGTTTGCTTCAATAGCAGCTAGTTTCTGCAAGTACAACAAACTTCCTATTCCTACCGGGGCTTTAAAGCCAATTAAAGAGTGAAAAGGAATATAAATCTGGTCATCGCCGCTGTAGCGATACAACAAGAGATGGCGAAGATGTTGGAGCTTCAAGATCTCATCAGGTAACTCGGTGACATTCGTATGTTTCAGATCCAATGTTTCTAGCTTCTTAAGCTTTCCGATCGCTTTCGGGATCATTTTTACATTGGTCGCCCTCAAGCTTAGATAAGTAAGATTAAGGAGTTCCACAATTTCAAGAGGGAATGTTTCCAATTGTGCTCCTCCCAAATCTAACACCGTTAGTAGCCTTACACCCTTGCCTACGGATGCAACCTTTGACAAAATGGACACTGAATCTATTGCACTGAACACAAGTAAAGAACGAAGACGAGTGAAACAAATACTTTCCTGAATATCTTCCAAACTATGGTGGATTGAGAGGCGTCGCAATTTCTCAGGCCACGCTCTGCCTCTTTCACTTCCTATTGTGACAATATTTTGCTCTCTCGACTTCGCAATTATCATTTCACGCCAAAGGTCATGGATCCGATAAGCTTTGAACCTTGCATCCCGCCTGACATATGTCACTTGAACTAAACTTTTGTTCATCAGCTCATTGAGGTAGCCCTCAGCAACTTCTTCTTTCGTCATTCCTTCTTTCACTTCGATAAATCCTTCCGCCACCCACAAACAAATTAATCTCCAATGATCAATGAGACAATCTTCTGGAAAAATACTCAAGTACAAAAAACATAGCTTAAGATAGTAAGGCAAATCAAAGTAACTGAGGGACAATATCTTTTTCATGCTCATGAGTTTGACATTTCCTTCTAGTTCAGCACCCAGGCTGCGGTAAATCCTCTCCCACTCGTCTGCACTCTTCTCCTTTGTTGATAACAGACCACTAATTGCCACTATTGCAAGTGGTAACCCCTCGCATTTTCCTAAGATTTTTTTAGAAAGATCTTCCAAGTATGAAGGACAAGAATTGTCCTTGAATGTTTTTGAGCAAAACAAGGCCCATGACTCTTTAGGAGGCAAGGGCTTAAGATTATACACCATGCCATGATATTCTTCACTAGCAAAAGAAGCTAAATCTACATTTCTTGTTGTCAAAATTACTCGACTGCCGCAATTGCATTCAGGAAGTATGATTCTTAAAACTTCCCATGCATGAATATCCCATACATCATCAAAAACAAGCACATACCTCTTTTGCTGCAAAAAGGCATTAATTATACCTTTCAAGCTGTTTGCATCCATACTGTCCACTCCTCGTGGGAGTGGTTGCCTGATTTCGTCAAAGAGAACCCGAATCATGTCTTTTAAAAGCTCTTCGACCTTGAATGATTCAGAAACAGTGATCCAAGCATGGTTCTGAAACTGCCTCTTCACTATTGCATCGTCGTAGACTTTTTTTGTAAGGGTGGTTTTGCCCAATCCGCCCATTCCGGCTATAGAAAGCACCTTGAGTCGAGGATCCTCATCCACTAGCAACTGAATCAAGTGTGATTTGGGCTTGTCAATGCCCACAAGGTCAGCTTCTTTGAGTAGAAGTGCATCGCCACGACAATGATACCATGCAATGTCTGAATGAGTCGAGCTTGAGCCTTGCTCTTTTTTGCCATGCATGTCACTATATCGCTGATGTCCCTCAGAAATATTGATGATTCTAGACTTGATTCCTTTCACTTCAGAAGCAATTTGGTGGCGAGCTTTTAAAGTCTCAATAAAAAAAGAAACCTTACGTACGAACGCGCAGAATCCGGTGCTCTGATAATGTCTAGATCTGAGGTGAAGCATGTACATGTCAAGAGCATCTACAGTGTCATATGCAGCTTCTCGAACTTGCTTCACCCATACTTTGATTTGCGGGTCTCTATCTTCTATAGCATCAGCAACTCTGAGGAAATGGGTCATGCGCTCGAATTCGGCTCTTATGTATTCAATGTCTTCCCGTACTCCGCTCAACAAGTTGAACTCTCTTTGGAGATAGGGGGTGAAGTTGGATAGAAGTCCCAACACAGCAGCCTCTGCCATTTTTTATTTTTTGTGGTATGTTCTTAGTTTGTTCAAGTGAGCCCTGAATGATGAAGGAGAAGCTGAGATAAATGAAAAAGAATGAACAAGACAAATAAACTCTTGCTAATAAGATCTGAGATGGAGAGAGAAAAGACCCTAACTAGACAGGAGAGATTCTTGAAAAAGTGAGAAAAGAGACCCTCACTAGACAGGAGAGATTCTTGAAAAAGTGAGAAAAGAGACCCTCACTAGACAGGAGAGATTATTGAAAATCCTTAGGGGGGTGAAGAAAGAGAGAAAATGACTAGGTATTTTTTTCCCTTAGAGAGAAAAACTATGGGTTAGAGAGAGCATTGAACAAATATCCCTCCATTATTGGTCCCTCTTTCACTACACAGACTTGATTTCGTTTTATTGAAGGGGGACCACCTTTCGAGTAAACACATAGCATGTGTCCCAATGGCATTATCAAAACTAAAAGATTTCTAAAGTTATCAAGGCTGGTCCAAAATGTAGCTCACAATGGTATAGTCAAATTTAACAACACCTTAACCAATAACCAAATTTTGGTCTTTGAACATATAACCAAAATTAGCAAGCTTTTTTCTAAAAGAAAATTTAATTAACCACGAGAAACTAACCATCATGCCAAGTATAAGTCTGAACCCCTTATCATCTCACACAATTAGTGGTCCATATTTCACTACACAGACAAATTTCGTTTTATTGAAGGGGATTGACCACCTTAAAGGTATGAACACACAACACGTGAGCACGCACATAGAAATACTTGTCCATTGTCCCTAAATTTTTGTTTTTGTATTTTTATTTTTTCTATTTTTTTGAATTAATCATTCAACTTAACGAGAGTTATCAGAAAAAGTACAAAAATACGGACCGTAGTTTAAATTTTTTATTATATAAAACGACACTACATAAAGATAGATATATATATATATATATCCCTTATTTGGTATTTACTCTCTTCTTTAGTGTATATTCTTTTTGTTTTTCGTCATAATTTTTTTTTAGACATTTCTTACCGAGGAGAATGATCCATCCTAAAAATCTAACATCAATCAAACAAAAAGTCAAATTTAAGAAACAGGAAGCCATTGTGAGTTGGTTAATTTGCTTTAATTGGGAAATTGTAGTCATTTCATGCACTAGGAAATCAATTATTATCCTTATCAAGTTCTTGGTATCCATATATTGTCTACTCCTTGTGCGAGTGGTTGCCAGGCTCTCTTCTCTTGGGTGGATCATGTCTTTTAGCTATATGGTGTATATTGTCTATGATGAAAAGTCTTGTGGGACTGTCTCCACTGGACCTTAACGACCATTTGCTTTCACAACGTCCATTCAATAATTAATTATAAGACAGAGAGCGGGAAAAATGAGACGGATGAACTCATAGCGTACCCTTTTTTTTTATTGGACTAGTTTCAGTTTGTATCTCGGTACCGTTACAGATTTATTGTAATATGTATTTTTTTGATATTTTTAATATATGTACTTACGTATACCGGGGCGGTTCTTGGAACCCAAAAAAAATCTAAAAAAACACCCCAAAGTTTCTGATCAAATTTTGATGATCCAAGCCGCTCAATGTAATCAAAACGCGATTTTAAGGGTACCCGCAAAAAATCGGCAAAAAGGATGACCGGGAAGGACTTGATTTTAGTTTTTTTTAAAATGACCGGGAAGGGTTTGATTTGAGCAAACATAACATAGAGAAATAAAATTAATTCTAACATCTTGACTCACCTTAATACTAGGTCTAATAACAAATTAACATGATTAATATAATAAAATGGACTCCAAATTTTGTTAAAATACCTTAAAATTCATGCCTTTTTATCAAAGAAAAAAAAATACTACTACTAGTATTTGTATCGGCCAAGATCCTCATACAAGCTGATACAGGCCGGTACGTCCAGTATCAACCAGTATAGGCCAGTGTTTTGTCCTGTACAAAAAAACCAGAATATGTGTACCATTTTATGACCAATTTGGGCCGGTACTGTTAAAGATATTGGGATGAACCCCGCTAGTAAGTGTGAAGACATAGAAGGATGTAGAAAAGAATACACAAGGTGGGTGAGAGGTCAATTTTGCATTCAAGACTTGAGGTGATGCACGTACGGATATATCTCTCTCCTCTCTGCGGATTTCGGTAGACCTTGAGATATTTTTCCTCTTCTAGTAAATAAGATTCAGCAAAAGTGAATATCATTTCCAATTTGCTTTGTTTTTTTATCGGTGTTTATGTCCCAAATCAGTTTTTTTTTTTTTTTTTTTTTACTCCCATTTGAAGTTACGGCCCCTCTCAGTCTCTCACTTATCAATGACCGGACGCTTAAATTTAGGAAATTTCCAGTGCTTGTTTATATTGAGTCGAACCTGCTAAGAGCCAAATTCATTTTGAGTTATTTGGAGTATTTGATTCCAAGAGACACGTTGTTTGTTTGTTTTTTTTTAATTTTATTTGGAGCCTATTTGTCTTAAAGTCTTTTGTTTTTATTTTTTTGTCATTTCTGGATTTTTTCAACTTTGATTCATATTTTTTTACGCTTAATTTCTAAATACTCTTCCTAAAAGCTAAACGAGATATTTATCAACCACGAGAAGCTCACCATCTATATTGAATATTTAATTTAGTCTGAACCCCTTATTATCTGCACAATTATTGATCCCTATTTCATTTTTTCCAATACGGTAGGATACTTTCATTACTAAAAAAGCACAAAAATACTTCAAAAATGATGATTATTGTTTCTCAGAGAATCCAATCACCAATCAAGAGGTCTAATTTTTAAAGTACGAATATTAGAATCTCGCAAACACAAAATTACCAAAGTATGAGCAACTATATTCGCCGATCCACGAATAAAGTAAATCACAAATCCGATCCTAACCGATCACCACCACCATTGCTGAAACTCAAAACAAACCTTGATGATGAAGGAGAAGCTGAGATAAATGAAAAAGGATGAACAAAACAAATAAATTCTAGCTAGTAAGATCTGAGATGGAGAGAGAAAAGAAAGAATCAGCTAAAGAAAAGCACTTTTCCTATGGATGCCAGTGAAAGCTGCATATTGCATACTCAGTTATTATTTCAATCTACCAACTAATTGTTATCACAACAGGTTTTCCCCTTCAACCAAACTAACACAGCTATACAAAACAGTGGAAGGAGTACAAAAGAGGGAGGGGCAACTATGTTTCACTATTTCACTGAACTTTTTCAAACTTATAACTATCTCATAATAGGATTTGGCATGTCTTGACCATTTTGGGCTTCAAATTTGGCTTCCAAGTCTTACCTTCAAATGCAACCGTACAACCGTCATCCGGATATTGGCAGTCTTGTCGGAGTTTGTGGGATATGCCATTTTAGATCCGCTGTACATATGCCACATCAGATTTGAAGCCATGGTTCGATGCTCTAATGTAGAATGAACTCTCCAATTCACAGGAGAAGGTTCGGTCCGTATGTTATCCTCCACTTTTGTTCAAGTTTGGGTCGTTGTGTGCCAATCCGGGCCGACAATGGTGACTACATCAACCGTCACTTTTGTGGGGGGAAAAAACTGATGGTTAGACTTTGATATCAGACTTGCCGGCCATTTTTTCTTCCTAAAAATGTGCTTTTTGGATGGGGCTACCGACATCCAACTAAGTTGATTTGTGGATGTGTGACTCTCTCTGGGAAGTCAAAGAATGCATGGAAAATCATTTAGCCCAAAACAAAATCAATTCCAAGCTTAGGTACGAACAAAGGCTTTTCTCCTCTACAATCATCAACCACCGGGCAGAGTATCTAGATTCAAACAAACTATATAATAAGCAAATGGAAAAAGATTAAAGACAGACTCTAATCTCTATTGTAATAAGCAAATGAGTGAAGACAGACTCTAATCTCTATTGTAATAAGCAAATAGGAGTGGATAAGTAAATTTAACAACAATGCTCAAAAAACACCCCACATTATAATAAGTAAAGTTACAAGTCTTTTAGTAAATAACCAAATTCCATTCATTTCATAATCAAACTTAACAACTTTTACCAATAACCAAACTCAATAACTCAAAAACACCCCACATTGGAATCGTCTCATCGAGACGAATAATTTGGTGTGGTCGGGTGCGTGATTGGAACTCGTTTGCGATTGGACAAATGTGCATTGTGTATTGTGGGGTTTTTTTTGTTAGGGATACAAAAATAACCAATGTGAAAGTAGAGGTTATTAAGTTTGATTATGGACTAAATGAATAATCAAATACTAACATGGCATATTTTGGTTATTGATTTTGATTATTACCATTGCGGAGTATCTAGATTCAAACAAACTAAATCACCTCCCAAACCCAACTGAATTTAGCTTGTCGGTATCCAAATATAGCCAATAACACTAACTTTCTTAATTGTTCAATGTAAACTTCCAAAATCGGTATTATTGTTTTCTTTTGGAGTTAAGATTCACGAGTTGCTATTTGCTTGTTTCTTTTAAGGGCAACTAGTTCTACTACAAGCTAAATTCATTCAGAGTAACAGCGAGTAATTGATTTGAAATTACCCAATAGACACGGTTTGTTGTTTTGTTTGGTTGTTTAATTTATTTTCACTGGTTGTTGGAACAACGCGATCGAGCCGGGCCGGACCTCGATTCAGAGAGCCAACTTATCCTAAAGTAAGTGAATACCAAGGGAAATTAACGTACCCAATATTTTTAATCAGCACCAAGGGAAATTAGGTGTGTTGAACTTCACCTAAACTAAATCGAGATTGTCGCAAACCGATTAACCAAAGGCATGCTTTGAAGTTCTAAATTCTGTCAAGCTGATTACATCAGACATGAGGTTCTCAATAAAGTAATTAATTCAAGACAAAACAGTACGTAAAAGAAATATCTAATTCACAACATGATTACACAAACAAGTTTTCAAGCTCTCACAAACGCCAAAAAAATAAGCGGAAAAAAGGGACATCAATAGCGGGGATAAACCAATCTTGAATATCCTCATCCCCTCCCGTTCTACCGCGACCCATCCAATAGCCAGATTTGTAGTCCTCCCCAATCCAAACCCTGGGGATGTGTGCAATTTTCCAATAGTCCCCACCTTGTAGGTCTCTATTCAAGCTCGAAATTAATGTTTCAGACATCCTACTCAATTTACAATCTTTAAGGTTGGCCAAATGTTCAACACCAGAAGGCAACTCCATCATCAATTTACAATCTCGGAGATCTAGGTCTTCAAGTAGAGGCATCGAGCTAGACTCTACTCTCACCCATTTCAATTCTACTAAGCTAACCAACGTCAAGTGTTTAACCTTTTGAAACCCACCAGCCTTGAAAACTAATCCATCTCCTTCATATGCAGCAACAAGTCCAAGGTGAAGCAAATTGGGCATATCTTGAAGGAATTGCACTAAATCAACATCTTTTAACGTACTCCACCCTAACTGTAATCTTTTCAGATTGTGAAGAGATGGAATCCAATGCGGTATTTTCTCCAAACGTCCTATTAGATAGAATGCTTCAAGAAGTCGAGGCGGCGATGACAAAGAATCTAAATCAAGTGTCTCATTTTCTTCTATTGTCGCAACACCCAACGAGCAAAGGTTGTGTAGCTTCTCAAGGGATGAACATAGCATAGTCCCATCTTCCTTCTTTAGTACTATTGTAATGACCAATCTCCTCAGCTGAGTTAGCTTCCCCGCCTCTCTTAGGACGAGGCCACCATTACTCCCTTGGTTTGCTTCAATACCACATAGTTTCTACAAGTACGACAAACTTCCTATTCCCTCTAGGACTTTGAAGCCAATTGTAGCGGGAAAAGAAAAGGAACAATGGGCGTCAATGTTGATGCGATACAACAGGAGATGGCGAAGATGTTGGAGCTTCAAGATCTCATCAGGCAACTCAGTGACATTCGTTTGTTTTAGATCCGACGTTTCTAGGTTCTTGAGCCTTCCGATCAATTTCGGGATCATTTTTACATTAGTCGCCCTCAAACTTAGATAAGTAAGATTAAGGAGTTTCACAATTTCATGAGGAATTGTTTCCAATTGTGCTACTCTCAAGTCTAACACAGTTAGTAGCCTTACACCCTTGCCTAAGGATGCAATCTTTGACAACAAGGACAACGAATCTATTGCGTTGAACATGAGCAAAGAACAAAGGCGAGTGAAACAAATGTTTTGCTAAATATCTTCCAAATTTTGGTGGAACGAGAGGCATCGAAATTTCTCAGGCCACGCTCTGCCTCTTTCACTTGCTATTGCGATAATGTTTTACTCTCTCGATTTGGCAATAATCATTTCATGCCAAAGGTCATGGATCCGATAAGCTTTGAACCTTCCATCTTTCGCAACATTTGTCACTTGAACTAGACTTTGGTTCATTCCGCCACCCACAACCAAATTAATCTCCATTGATCAATTAGACAATCTTCTGGAAAAATACTCAAGTACAAAAAACATAACTTAAGATAGTAAGGCAAATCAAAGTAACTAAGCGACAATATTAGTCATGCTCTTGAGTTTATCATTTCCTTCTAGTTCCACACCAAGGCCGCGATAAACTCTCTCCCACTCATCCAAACTCTTCTCCTTTGTTGACAACAGACCACTAATTGCCATTATTGCAAGTGGTAACCCCTCACATTTTCCCAAGATATCTTTAGAAAGACCTTCCAAATATGAAGGACAAGAACTCTCCTTGAATGTCTTTGAGCAGAACAAGGCCCATGATTTTCTGGGAGGCAAGGGCTCAAGATTATACACCATGCCATGATATTCTACACTAGCAAAAGAAGCTAAACCTACCTTTCTTATAGTCAAAATTACTCGACTGCCGCAATTGCATTCAGGAAGTATGATTCTTAAAACTTCCCATGCGTGAATATTCCATACATCATCCAAAACAAGCACATACCACTTTTGCAGCAAGAAGGCATGAATTATACCTTTCAAGCTGTTTGCATCCATATGGTCCACCCTTCATGGGAGTGGTTGCCTGACTTCTTCAAAGAGAACTCGAATCATGTCTTTTTAAAGCTCTTCAATCTTGAATGATTCAGAAATGGTGATCCAAGCATGGTTCTGGAAGTTCCTCTTCACTACTGCATCGTCGTAGACTTTTTTTTTTAAGGGTGGTTTTGCTCAATCCGCCCATTCCTACTACAGAAAGCACCTTGAGTTGCTGATCCTTATCCACGAGCCACTTAATCAAGTGTGATTTGGGCTTGTCAATGCCTACAAGGTCAGCTTCTTGGAGTGGAAGGGCATCGCCAAGACAATGATACCATGCGATGTCTGAATGAGTAGAGCTTGAGCCTTGCTCTATTTTGCCATATATGTCACTATACCGTTGATGTCCCTTAGAAATAGTGATGATTCTAGACTTGATTCCTTTTACTTCTGAAGCTATTTGGTGGCAAGCTTTTAAAGTCTTAATAAAGAAAGAAACCTTACCTACAAACTCACAGAATCCTGTGTTGTGATGATGTCATGTAGCTTATCGAACTTGCTTCACTCATACTTTGATTTTCGGGTCTCTATCTTCTATAGTATCAGCAACTCTGAGGAAATGTGTCATGCGCATGAATTCGGCTCTTATGTATTCGATGTCTTCCCGTACTCCATTCAAAGATTAATAGTATAATGCTTCAGTCACGGCCACGACACACTAATAAAAAATCTTGTTTGTCTCTGCTAAACGAAGAACGAATGCAATTTTGAAAATACACAACAGGATATTAATCCTGATCTGACTTGATTTTTTATGTTTTTTACTGGTTTGTTGTTTGTGTGTAACTTAAGAAAGTAATAATTGTGCTATTCACACATACAAATAGGACACAGATTGCACACAGATTTTGCGCAAGGCTCACTCCGGATCTCACACAAACAATCCGAGCCATTCATTAAACGAAAAACATTTTTCCAAGGATTGCGCGAAAATTTAGCTCAATCCGATACATGTAAATTGTAGACACCTCCCAAATGGGGCATCACCATATAGATATCCTCTTTGCTCAAATTCCACTTCATAAATCAAGATCGTAGATATTCCCATGGCTAGGAATATCACCACACGATAGCGGTTATCATCAAAATAGAGTCGCCACCTAGTTTATAAAAAAACTAGAAAAAACGGATAGAGATTCTGGGTACAAGAGCCAAAAGTACAATAAGGGGAAGGTGTTAGACACCCTTCTTTGTCCGGTCATGAGACCGGCCCATAATCATTTGACATATGATATATGCTTGCTTTATTTAATTCTAAACACCTAATTTGACTAATAGCCTTTTAACAGTTAATAAGGTGAGCCAAATTGCTAAATAGAACATGTATCAAAATAAACAGAGCACAACAAGCTATCCCAGGGAATGGATCCCATGGCCGGTGAATAGATGTCACGGAAGAGGGATCCTTCTGGATTAATGTACTAGCGGTGGGAACGATGTCCCAGCCGATATTCTTCCTGATACCAGAATTCGAACAATTAATCAGAAAATCAAAACTCTGATAAAAATATAGGAACAGAAAGTAAATCAAACCATAAGCCCCTGGGCCTCACCACCTTGATCCCTCAGTTGCTTGATTACTTTGGATTAAGGATGATTGACAGACTTCTTTCTCGACAACCCTAAGGTTAGGGTTTGCACTTCGGGGTTTGATTGCTCGGATTGCAACTACTTACGAGAGTCTAGGGCTTTTGTAGAGAGAGTATGAAAGAGTATTTTTGCAGGTGTCGAGACTAGAGAGAGTGAATTGTGTTGTTAATTTTGGAACCCTAAGGACCTTTATATAGGCATGGGATGACTCACTCCGACCAATCAAATGGTGTGAATCAATAAGGAATTATAGGGTAAGAAGATCTCTAGTCCGAATCCACTTTCGCAACCCTAAAGAATCAGAGAATGGCTGCTAGGGTTTTGAGCACGGATCAAACGATTGACAAAACATTCTAAAATTCTGGAAAAAGACGATTTGGTGACCGATCAATCGATTAGGCAGCTGAAGAATGCATCTCGCGGGCGAGGAATCGATCTCTCAGGGAGATTTTCAAACACCATGTTTCACAAGTGAAAGAATGAAGTGGAGGCCGTGAGATCAATCTTGCGGCCGACAGATGTATTTTTCTAGGATGCTGTATTTCTGTCTGAGAGGCTATTTGGCTCTGAATTGGGTCCTCTAAGTGGCTAAAAGTACTCACCAAAAGTCCATGGGTTTATGAGAAGTCAATTAACAATCACTGTATCCATTCATCATCGAGATGATTCCTAATGTGGGACTGGAAATAATTGTTAGGCCAAATTTGGGTGTCTACAGATGCTCCTCTTTGACTAAACTTAGATGGGTTGCGAGACATGTCAAGTAAGAGTCAAAGCCATAAAGCAACTCAATTTGGTTGAACCACTATTCTAAGGGTTTTTGAAAAAAGTTTTAGTTATGGTCGGACCAGGAGGCTGCCAACGTATTCCACAAGGGAAATTCAGACCAATCGTAGTTCGGAACAATAAGAAAAATAAAAAAAAGTGCAGAGGGTTAGAAACAGAAGAAGTACCTTTGGCCTTTAAAAGCCGTAGAGCAACGTAACTAGCCTATGCTAGGATTTTGGCGAAAAGTAGTTGAAGGAGCACAGAGCTACCGAGGAAGTATTGGCAGAGAACATCCTCAGTATTTTGGGATAGATCAATACATAGCCAATGAGTCGATTGCTTTTCATGACCATCCTTACTTTGACTGAGGGGAGCTCAGTTGGGTAGCCTATCCTTGCTAATGAGCTTGTTGGAATTAATGTAATTGGGTGGAATCCAAACCATCTTCTGGGGACGATCGGATGCCGATTTTGAGATATAACGGCATGGAGTCAGTGAAGTGTGGACCTTGAAGTGACAAAACTGAGGTGCGGAGCCAGTTACTGTCATAAAGCAAGAGTCTGAAGGTTTGAGCTTGAAGTGATACAACTGAGGCACGGTGTGAAGACTTGAATTTTTACATTGCCTCAAAATTAATACAACTCCAATAATTACAAGTCCTCAAGATAAATATACATTGTGGACCTAAAAACCTCCAAAATGATACAGATTTTTTAAACAATCTCCATAAAGCTTAATCCTTCAAATACTCCAACTTGGGTCCCCACTAACTTGCTCTGCACCTGAAAATATAAAACGCCCGGGTAGTATATGCAATACAAGGACAATAAACATGGCTAGCGTTAAGAATATGCTCAATAAACGAGGATAGCAAATCAAGTAGGATCATTCTGAACGTTTTTCATTTGTTGCCTCATACCCGGCTCATCTCGATAACATGTCAAGCATCACCCAGGTCAAACTTTGTAGTCGGCACATGGGGCCCATAAACATTCTAGACTCCCCGTGGGGCAGTCCATCGTATATCTTTCATAACTCTGTAACCCGATGAGCTTAAACATGTACCAATCTGTTCCATGGCTTTCAGCCAAATACTTTCTGTGTCACGATACAAGAAGTGACAATAACTAAATCAATAAGCTTAAACATCAAATGAGTTGCACACTAAGAATGTATTGCACACTACCCGATACCTTAAATTATGATCGGGACCGAAGAACATGATGACTCTATCTCCAAGAACAAAGTCCCAATATTTAGCTCAAACGAACTCAACCTCAACATGGATTTCCTTTGATTACGGCAACTACTCAATGTTTAGTTCTTTCATTCCATTATGTCTAGTCCTCTAAATTGTATATGTACAACAAAGTCATGCATAAATAGACATAATTTTGCCGACACCACTAGCATTTTGTTTTCTATTTTATTTTTGCACTCCCAAAAGGTTCAAGTTACAAGCTCATTACGTGGCAAACTTGTGTTAGTTGCTCTCCATGCACTGCCACGTATCTCTCATACTCATCCATAAAAACTTGGTTCATTCTTCTTTGTTTTTGTCTTTTTTTTTCAAACGGCAAAATATGAATAAATCACTAATCCCAAAATTAATGGGCGTTGTACACGGAGCCGGTTATAGTCACAAGGCAAGAGCCTGAGGTTTTTTCCATCTTCCATCTTCCACAAATTTTGGCAAGAGCCAAGGATTGAAGCTTAGGGCCGATCAATAAAACCAACGCATGGAGCCAGTTTGCATGCATGGACGACCTGTTTCATGGGTGAGAGAGATGCAAAACATAGTATATGTATGATGATGATAACAATGATGGTGATGCAGACTCGATGATGACAATGGCGATGCAATTGATGATTGTGTGCACGGGCCCGTGCGTGTGTTGTTTCAAGCGTAGAGTTTCTTTCAAGTTTTGGACTTGAGCATGGAGTTCGAGCATTCGGAGGGTAGAGTCTAAGCATTCAAAGTACAAGCTTTGAGCATCTAGTACACAGTGGTTGGACATTCAGAACGTAGAGCCTGAGCATTTAAAGTATAAACTTTAAGCATTCGAACATGGAGTTTGAGCATCCAGTACGCAGTGATTGGGCATTCACACATAGAGCTTGAGCATTCAAGTATGGAACTTGAGCATCCAGTACACAATGGTTGGGCATTCGAAGAGCTTCGAGCATTCAAAGTTTTGAACTTTGAGTATTCAAGCATGGAGCTTGAGAACAAATGATATCTTATTGGACATTACGGCATGGAGCCGGTTGAGATAGTGCGGAGCTTATGAGCGTGGAGCTGCTGAGATAGTGAGCATGGGCGTAAAGCTCCTGAGTGAGTAAGCACGGGGCTACCAAACAATAGGGAGCATGGAGTTGCTGAGTGAGTGAGCACAGGGTTGCTGAGTGACTTGAGGTAATGAGTGCGGAGCTGGCTGAGATAGTGAGCATGGAGCTGTTGGGTTAGTAGACGTAGAGCCTGTAGAAACCCTATTTTGGACTATCTAGATCAGCGTGTTTGCGGTCTTTTCGTTGCCCCAATGATGATAAAAGGTCGAAAACGCTCCAAGGTCGATGGAGGGTTTTGAGCTTTAAGTGTTGAAACTCTCCTCATTCAAACCCATTTCAAATCCCTTCAAACCCTTCAAATCTAGAGCTAGATGAACCCCAGCAAAACCTTACCTTGCTTACGCCAGCTTTTACTTGGCGTGCGCTAGGAAGTTGCCACGTGTCGGACATCAACCGTTGACCCAGTTTGACCTGGCGCACGGCGGTCTGAGGGTGGCGTACGCATGGTCAAGGCCGGTCAAATCACTGCTTTTCTGTCACGTGCTCGAGACTTTGTAACCACCCCAGTACAGTGCAGAGCCTCCTGATCATTGCTTTCTGCAGGGACGTCCCCCTCTCTCTCCTACACAACCCATCAAGCAAGTCCCATGCATTAAATGCACGGGAGGTTCCCTCTAACCTAACCAAAGCCCCTAACCCCAGCTGATTAGCCCTGGTCTCAGTCCCTCTCTCCACCATAAATACCCCCATTTGCATTCATTTGCAAAGGTTAACCACATTCAATAGCCTAAGCCTTTCCCTCTCTTCTCTCTCTTGTTCTTGCTCTCCCCATTGAAAGAGTGAGAGATAGAGAAACATCCCACATCCTGCACTATTGATCAGTCACCATACAACCTCCATCTTCAACCCCCAAAGCTCAAATCATCTTTCCATCTCTTGCACCAAAGGAATACCATCTTTGCGTGGCTTTCTGTTTTCAACCCTTGAGAGGAACCAGGAAGGTTCTGGCTAGTAACTGATACTAGTCCAGGCCCTTCTCTGGTAAAATAAAACAATCGTAAGAGACAAACCATGGCGCACGCCAGCTTCATCAAGCCGTACGCCACCTATGGCTGTACGTGCACTGCTGGCGTGGGGATCATGGGGTGTCTGTTTATTGCTTAAATCTTTTCTGTCATCACCTTGAGCATGCTAATAACCAGTTTACTTCTTTCTGTACTTTAGAACAGTTTAACTGTAGCTTTCAATACCTGTGCCTTTCTTGCTTTATAAGGCCTCTGGGGTGTTTCTGGTCATGTTCCAAAGCCCAGATGATGTAAAGCCAAACACTGGACCACATGCAAGAGTGGCGTACGGCCTCTAAGTGGTGGCGTACGGATCCAGTGCCTGGCCCTTACATCATAGTTCAATCCTGGCCTCGTGCTCCTCCCCACTCTGTTTATGGGGTTTTCTTTGCTGTTTTCATGGCTCTTAGCCATTTGTTATGTCTGTACATTTACATAAACTGTCTTATAAACTGCGTGGTTTGTCTTGGGTGTGCGTTGGTCCATTCCAGAGCCCAGAGGGTTGAGAGCAAAGACTGTGAACAAATAAGAGGGTAGTGTACGCCAGCTCTTAGGTGTTGTGCGCAGGGTATGGTGGCGTGCAGTGGCTCGGCCACGGCGTGCCAGCATGTTGCCTGCTCACGCGCCCAAAAAGCAGTGTACACCATCCTAGTGAAACTGTTTGCAGTGCTTGTTCTCAATCTATGTTCTTACGATTAATCCAATTCAAGCAAATCGTCATTCATAAACATTTTGTCATATAAACTACAAGCTGTTACAGTATTAATCCCCTCATTAACTGTTCCCCACCCTAACTGGCTAAACAATGATCAAACGAGAGAAAAATGCAAACGTTTTACAAAATGCCTGAGTAGAGACTGATCTCCGGATTGGGCGAGAGGGGTGCCATAAAACCCTTTCCCTCTCGTAAACTGGCTCCCGAACCTCAGATATCGAAGGTGACGACGGACCGGTCTGCGCCTTTTCAAATCAAATCAAACTTTTCCAAATCAAAGCAAACGTAGCAAAAACGTTCTCGAGTTTGGTTCCTTGGGTGTCCCACCGCTAAAACCCGAGTGGCAACTCTGAATCGAGGCGTTTCGCTGCGCTATTTTCCAAAGAGGGCTGCACCCAATATTTACGGACAAAAATCCTTTTGGGGCGTGTGCCCACAGAGCCACTAAGTAGCTTGGGGGTAGTGAGCATGGAGCATAAGATGTGACGACTGTCATACTTTCGGAGTACGGTAACTGGGGCGTAGAGCCTGAGTTTGAGGTATCAAGGATGCTTGGGTGTTGCGAGCAAGAGCTCGGAGTTCATAGTCCTCAAAGGTCAAGTGACCAGTAATTGTGGGCTAGCTTCTCCAAAGAGAGCTTAGAAAAAGTCCTGAAGTGGGTTCAATACTGGTGTTCAGAGTTTCCACATGCACGGGGATGCCCCCAAGGCTTGTTTTAACCATCCTCCGTTGTTGTTTCTGTTGGTCTTGGACCCAGAAGTTCATAATGGCTCGAGTTGGTGCACTGAGCAAAATCTGATATTGCTGTGGGAAATAGATTTGCTGTCTAGCAAATAGAAGTACTGGCCAATGTAGGCCAAAAATTGACGGTCTCGATTCCTCAGGTCCCAACTTCCTCTCTCAGTGACTTCATTCCTCATTTTGCCATGTTGACCGCCGACCTCATGGGCTTTGCCAGAATTCAACAAGCCAACCTTGCCCAATTGGTGTGAGCTTTCCAGGGCTATGATTTTTTAGTGCACTTCTAAACTTAGGGTGAAGCTGTGGCGGATGATTAGAGCACATAGGCATAGCATTGCTGAAATATGTCCCTGACGATATGCAAAAATGAACGTGGCGCGCAACAGTTGAATAGGTCAAAAAGACCTAATACATCAAGAGATGTAACACCAAGAGGCATAGTGGTTGAGAGACGATGCCAAGGGGCATAGTGGTCGAGAGACCCTATATAAAGATGAAAGCATCGGGCTATGAACACCGCAAAACCTGAGCATGGCCTGGGGTTGCTAAGATGTGTGCACAAAACGAATGACTTTTACATTGAAGTTAGACAGAAGGCCCACTGGATGGCATTTGAACAAGAAGGGGCATTCTTTGCCTTTTAGATAAGGGGCCTACGGGATGGTCCTTATTTTAACAACTAACTGTTAACAGACGCCTCACACCTTGAATTCTTGGGAAATGTCTCAAGCTTGTACATCCAATGGCTTGTGCATGCAGCAGCATGCTTTTCCATTTGCAAGTTTAAAGTGCCTGAGGCCTGATGTGAGCTTTTGAATTCAAGATGCCACAAGAGTGGACTTGCTGAACCTGCTTGTTGATGACAAGAACATCCCACTGACGTTAAAACATCTTGTTCACTTAGCCCAAAATCACAATGATACGTGTACACCCATATCGAATGCTAGGATCCTCACCAGGTATCTCAAGGCTTTGCTCCTTATTAATTGTTGCCCCAAAATTTCAGAAAAGCTTGCTCAGTGCACTAAGTGGAAGCTGCAGTCTTCCAAGGGAATTGAATTGCTGAGCACAAAGCTATACTTATGGCAAGGTGAGAGCTATTTAGATTTTATCGATGACAAGGAAGACAAAGTCACAAATATGACAAGACACGTGCATGGGGCTGTTGAAGATGCAAGCTCGTGGTTGCTTGTATGGTGCTACTGCGAATGCCAAGCCAAAACAACAAAACATCGGCCATGAGCCTAGAACCACTGAGATGTTCATCTGCTTCACATTGCGGAGTCTTCTCGGGACTAGCCTCGAGGCCAACTTCTTCTACTTGAGCCTGTTATTCATGAATAGCCTGATGTAGGCTTGGTTCGTACTGAAAGAGTATTCCACAGACTGGAATAACCGTGAGGACTGAAAGCCTGCTCAGCACTTTGATTCAACAACCTGCAATTCATACTTGAACAGTTTAGAAAGCCACATAAATAAGAAATCATGCATCAAACATGGGATCGGCCGTGGGCCGATGATCCTTTTATGTTGACTACAGATAGCTCGCCCAACTTATGGCCTCACACTTGTTTTCCATGCTTTTCTAATGAGAACACATAAATTCAGCCCGTAGGTATTTTACCCTGGCTTGAAATAAGAACACCTCGCACTTGGAGTTGGTGACATGAGACCAAGACAATAATCATAAGAATATGCACATGTTAGGGCCAAGAGATCAATACAAATGCTAGATGACATGGTGGTAATGATACGTAGGCAAATCTGCAATGGACTCCGAACATCTCAACTTTCGCATGTGCAAGGTAATGCTTCTATTAGATGGCAAGACTTTGGAAAAACTACAACACTCTAGCAATACTGCTGAAAGCTCTGCTTGACCGAGAGGCCGCCTAACTGCACTCTTCATGAAATGGAGAACTCATTTTATCTCCTCGAAAAGTTTGCAAATAGTAATTGTGCTTGTACTGCTGTGTCAAGAATGTTTAGGATAAAATCAATTTTAAAAACTTTTCCTCCAGAATTTCAAAAATCATATAATTCCACCGACATGCCTCGCATTCACACCATTCCAATTGTCCGCAAGGCATAAAATTGTTTCGCAAACCCATGCCCATAGTCCTTTAGGTGAATTTAATTCTTTAGGTTGAATTGGTTGCCTTGAGTTGAACCGTTAAACTGACCACTCAGGGGTTGGGTACTTCCAAGGGAACATAGCCATGCCCCTTTATGCTGTATATTTTGCCCAAGTAATGTAAGCTTCATGGCTCTTGTCCCTCACGTCTTGTTCCTCACTGGCGATCCGCCCAGAGTAAAGGACTCTGCTACTAAGTCGTGTTTTCAATCCAAGAGGATTTTATTACGGACCATATTGTAGGCTAGGGTGTGGCTTTAAGAAAGAAAGGATATAATGGCTCAAACCTACTTTCTACTCACTCTTGGGTTTTAAAAGCTAGCAGTCATCCTCAATATTCTTATTAACTCTTGTCGCCTCTTGTTTCATTGTGTTAAAGTTGTTTTCTTCGAAGAGTTCTTTGTACGGATTGGAAGAAATATTTCTTTCAAAATGCCCCTTGTATGATGGGGTGCCCATTTTTTTATTGATTTTTCCCTCATCTCTTCTTGTATTTTGTTTACCCCAATGTGAGGGATGGCTGTCTAGCAGGCTTTTCAAAGAAATTATCCAAAGGCTCAACGTGGCTAGCAAAGGATAAGTATTTGAATAGATGAAATGAATACCTCTCTTCATTTTGAATCACACGACAACCAAGAGATTCGGAGCTTCGATGTTTAACCAAGTGGAGTTTCTAAGATTGAGAAAAATTCTTTGAGACACATAGCAGACGTATGAAAATATGGCCAATTTCTCACTTCTTTTCTCTTTATTCATGCTCTAATTTTTGCCTAGACCACTCTTGTAGGTTTACAATCTAGCGAGCTCATTTTTTTCCTCTCCTTTTTTTTCTCTTTTCTCCTTTTTGTTTTTCATCTTTAACAGTGGTCCCACACGTGTATAGAAATACTTTCAACTCCCCAACTCAATAGAAGTGACACGGGTCATAGTTTTGGAAACCCATCCTTTGCATTTGACAACTCAAGTGATTATGATGTGCCTCAAAAAGATGTTATGAGGTCACTTTGAAATCCCCGAGGATTGTTTTCAACACTCAATGCAGCAACTCAGCACATGAGAAAATATTTTGAAAATTGTGGCCCACCCAAGTTGCCGACGTACCCAAAAGAGAATCAGGTCACTTATAGTTCACAACTAAGGATATTCATTTCTTTGATCCTCATTCCATGCTGAGTGCAATAAACTCGCCGAAAACCATGATACGTAAATAGATTCAAGATTCCAACCTATGGAAAAAGGTTCAAGATTCAATATTTCAAAGGGAGCAAAACACGGGTCAAAGCGGTGGCCAAAACTAGCTAGACAGAATTTTCACAAAAAGACTAACTTAAAACCCAAGCCTAGACGTGACAGACATGGCTATCGTTGCTCAAAACTTGGTTGAATTAAATCTTCAATTTTCTTGTCAATCATTACTGTCACGTCTACGACCAAGTCCCAAGTTTGGAAGAAGCAAAAACCCAATCCTGCTCAAGTTGAGATATCCAAAACTAATTGTCCATGCGGTGCAAGCACGTCTATCATCCTTAATATGCAAACTGCCCCACGTATGATGTGGTGGCTCACCCAAATGATACCCAATACCAACACGTGATTATGCAATGTGTTATGAGAAGAAATGAGGGTAATGGACTCGTCTTTTGGTTTAGTAACCTACATGGTTAGAGAAAGGCAAACAAAATGATATTACATAGCACCATAGCTACTTACACAAATTATGGATGAGTCATGTATAGCATTTCGTGTGCATGCATGAGTTTATCGGATACCATAGACAATCAGCAATTTTTGATAAAGATGATTCTTAAGACTCATTACTTACAAGCACTGCATGTCGCTTAAGAACCAATCCACACTGAGCAGATAAGCAAAACAGAAAGCAGACTCGGAGTCCACCGCTGTGTTAGCGGCTGTTTGTGTTGGGTTTTGCCCATGTGAAAGAGAAAAAGAAAATAATTATAGTTGGTTGACTGGTTATGCATTTATTGACCTAAGTCATTGTGCTCTTTGGAAGTGGATATGCTGGCTGTGCATGTTTCGGATTTCAAAGGGGATTTGTTATGCTTGGAATATGAAGAGTCAAGTGTATACATCCTTCCCTTGTTCCTATTTAAATGAGGCTGTGCAAATGTGTGAAAAAAAGGCAGAGAGCACAAAGACAAGTGAATACTATGTGCGTGCAAACAGCAGAAAGAAATTTGTGAGAGAGAATGTTGTATGAGTTTGAGGGAGATAAAAATACCGAGAGCTTGAAAGCTAGAGTAGGATATTTTGTATCTCATTATACTCATATTAGTGGACGTTGTTCTCTTCGTGGATGTACCCGGATTTGGAGAACCACATAATCTTGTGTCTTTTTGTGTGTGATTGTTTTTCGTTATGCTTCTGTTGTGCGAATGATCGGGTATTTTTTACCCAACAATTTGAACGATCCACCTTACACAATTTTTAGTGTTAAGAAAAACTTGTCATTTGAGGATTAAATTATCATCAGGCAAAAAGTTTCGAAAATTTCTCTCTTTCAATTCTTGGTGAGGGAAAATTCTTTCACTCCGAACAATGCTATCGTGATTTTCTACCAACTTCAGATTATTTTTTCAGCAAGTATTTTTCAAAATTCATTTTTACCCAAGCACATCAAGGTTGATCTTTTAGAAACTCATTCAACAAGTTTTCTTTTTCTTTCTTTTTCTCAAAGTATGATTAAGGTAATTAGGATCCACATGATTACCTATCAGCACATTGACAAACTCCTAAACCTTACCAGCTAGTTACAACAAGCATGCTCATAATTTTGAATTTTAAGAGACTGGTTCCTAGATAGATTTGCAAACAGGAATCAAAGTCCCTAACTCATCATGTCGATTTAAGAAATAAGTACCGCCATTTCTATCCATAATATCCTCAGCTTTGCATGCCATCATCCACAACCTGCTCTACTACTTTGCACCAGTGTTCTAAATGGCGGCGCCTAGGCATTTGGAGGTACCTGGACCCCTTGGCGTTTGATTTGGCGCCCAGGGAGATTTGGCGGTGTTTGGCAGCCGCCTAGGCGGCCTTGGCGGGCTTCGTGACGTCTTTGGAGGCCTAAATTGTATACTATTAACGTAAAAGGGCTAGGATTAAAAGTACAAAAACTAAAATGGCTTATTATGTAATTTTACAAAATCATATCTATATATATTACAATTACATTTACATCCCCATTTAACACTCCACACTCCACAGCTTCAAAGGCAGGAGGAGACAATTCAGACGAAACAGAGTGAAGAACTCCAATCGATCAGAGCTCCAGTCGACGCCATCGTCTCTCTCTCTCTCTCTCTCTCTCTCTCTCTCTCTCTCTC
>BPLS01028927.1:98758-144321 GCA_019656275.1 Rhododendron kiyosumense | reverse complement strand
CTCTCTCTCTCTCTCTCTCTCTCTCTCTCTTAGTGATCTACCTGATTTAGAGAGCTTTCAAAAGTGTACATACCTGTTTGAGTTTTTTTGAAATTTTTGTATTTCTGGTTGAGTTTTTTTTTTTGGTATTTAAAAAAAACAGATTCTATAACGACAAACAGATTGTAAAAAAAATAGATTATGACAAATTGCAAAAAAAAAAAATAGATTGTATTTGAGTATTTCTGATTGAGCTATCAGAAGTGTTGTATTAGTATTTAAACTGACGATGAGGGCCTGTTTTATCTTGTTTTGTTACTTTGTCTTGTGGCTGCTGTTTTTCATCATAGTAGCAGTTTGATTGGATAATGATTTGTCAAAAAAAAAAAAAATGCCATTTATAACATTGCTTCGCACTCCTTTCCTTTAGGCTTGCAAGACAGAGATTGCTAGACCAAACCAAGTTCAACTGCCGATAGCGCTCTTTTTTTTTTTTTTTTATTTGGTTCTAGAAATCCATACTTTGTGGTGCTTCAAGCAAAGTGGGAGTGAGAAATAAGTAATGAAGCTTTCAACTTACCAGAAATATACCTTGCAGGCAACGTTATGCCTTAGTGCTCAGCTATAAAGACTTAGAGTTAGGGCTCTTAGTTCATGCCATGGCCCCAACCCTTCTGCAAATAAAGCGATATTACAACATATACAATGTGTGAGGAAGAACTTCAAGAAAGGATGCAGGTATATTCCTAACCTATGGGATCCTGCACTATTTTGATAAGTTCTATGGCTTTTTAACACACATAAGGTTTGGGTAGTCTCAAGGATGCTTTGTTGTCAAAGGGCACCAGTCCTCTCACCTGCCCATCATAGGCAGTAATTGGGTGATCTCCTTTTTGATATACCACTAAATACAAGTGACTGTAGAATTTGCTGGAACCCTTAACATAGCCCATGACATGCTGGGATATTAGGTAAACTCAACGAGGTTGCCCGCTCGATGCATATGATACAAAAATTAAATAAAGCAAGTTTTAATCCTATGTCGAATTTTTTGGTTATGGCTCTCAAGTCCCTAGCAGAGTCGCAAAAACTGTAGACACCTCTCAAACGAAGTATCGCCATACACCAAGATTGTGGATATTACCACACGATAGCGGTTATCATCAAAATAGTTGCCACCTAGTTTATAAAAAAAAAAACTAGGAAAAACATATAGAGATTTTGAATACGGGAGCCAAAAGTACAACAAGAGAAAATTGTTAGGCACCCCTCTTTGTCCGGTCGTGAGACCGGCCCATAATCATTCGCCATATGATATCTGCTTGCTTTATTTAATTCTAAACATATAATCTGATTATTAGCTTTTAACAGTTAATAAGCTGAGCCAGATCGCTAAATAGAACATGCATCAAAATAAACAGAACACAACAGGCTGTCCCAGGGAATGGATACCATGGCCGGTGAATAGATGTCACAGCAAAGGGATCCTTCTGGATTAATGTACCGACCATGGGAACGATGTCCCAACCGATGTTCTTCCTCACCAGAATTCGAACAGTTAATTATAAAATTAGAACTCTATGATAAAATATAGGAACAGAAATTAAATCAAACCATAGCCCCCTGGACCTCATCACCTTGATCCCTCAGTTGCTTGATTGTTTTAGATTGAGGATGATTGATTGACTTCTTTCTCGAAACCCTAGGGTTAAGATTGGCACTTCGGGGTTTGATTGCAGCTACTTACGAGAGTTTGGGGCTTTTATAGAGAGAGTATGAAAGAGTATTTTTGTAGGGTATCGAGACTAGAGAGAGTGAATTGTGTTGTTAATTTCAAAATCCCAAGGGCCCTTTATATAGGCATGGGATGACTCACTCCGAACAATCAAATGGCATGAATCAATAAGGAATTATAGGGTAACAAGATCTCTAGGCTAAATCTGCTTTCGTAGCCCTAAAGAATTGAAGAATGGCTGCTAGAGTTTTGAGCACAGATCAAACGATTGACAGAACATTCCAGAATTCTGGAAGAAGACGATCTGGCGGCCAACCAATCGATTAGGTGGCCGAAGAATGTATCTCACAGGCGAGAAATCAATCACTCAAAGAGATTTTCAAACACCATGTTTCACGGGTGAAAGAATGAAGTGGAGGCCGTGAGATCAATCTTGCGGCTGGCAGATGTATTTTCCTAGGATGATGTATTTCTGTCTGAAATGCTATTTGGCTCTGAATTAGGTCCTCTAAGTAGCTAAAAGTACTCACCAAAAGTCCATGGGTTTACAAGAAGTCAATCAACAATCACTATATCCATTCATCATCGGGATGGACCCCAAGGTGAGATTTGAAATTATCGTTAGGCCAAATTGGGGTGTTCACATAAATGCTCGATTCAATCATCTAACTTTGCATCCGAATTTTAGAATAATGAAAAGTTAGATGATTGGATCAACACCTATAGGTATTGGATTGAGCTGATTTTTCGCGAGGACCCTTGAAAAAATGTTTTATATTTGATGAATGGCTCGAATTATTTGTGGGACCCATAGTGGGCCCCGCACAAAATCTATGCTCGATCAGTGTTCAATTTGTTTGTCTTTTTTTGTGTCAACAAACTTACTGAGAAAGTAAACAGTTCTAATAGTAATTTTAAGATCGAGACAAGACCCATACAGGATCTAGGAACCCTGTAGTGAGCAAAGTCATTACACGGTTGTAGTGAATAATTTCAACCATCCAAAAGTGTTCAACGGTTTGGATTAAAAAAAAAACTCTTCCACGGAAGAAATAACTCTTCCAAAAATAACTTTTCCATGAAAGAGTTTTTTTTTATAAATCTGGACCGTTGATTGCTGAGAAAGACGGCTGAAATGCTCACTACAATCTTGTAGTGACTTTGCTCACTACAAGGTCCCTAAGTCTGTACAAAAGGCTCATTAGGGCTCCGTGTCCTAATCTTTTCTTCGAACCTTCGATCCACGTTAATCACTCTGAAACAAAATATTTTCAGTAGTTTGAGATATTTAAAATAATATTTTCATTAGGGCTCTGTGTACTCATCTTTTCTTCGAACCCTTCGATCTACGTTAAACCGCTCTTAAACAAAATATTTTCACTAGTACTTTGAGATATTTAAAAAAATATTTTCACACTTGCGGTCGCACTCCTACTCCCATTCCCCGTTATGTGATGATTTGACCCAAACAATATATCGTTGGCTAATCAGCCTCACGTGTACAGTAATAAAATAGAGTTGCTATAATTGCTTGCCAACAAGATATGATAAGATCAACTATTGAGTATGGGCCGTTATTCGCAGCCCTCTATTTCCTCCACGTAACCCGTTAAAAAAATTTCATCATAAGACAATTATGCCCAACGCAAATTGACCTTCTTGCCCTTATGCATGTTCATGAAATGACCGAGTTGCCCTTATTAAATTCCACACATAACCCACAAACCCTACACAACCTCTCCTCACAACGCCAACCCAAAATCACAGTCTTCATCCCCTTCCCCCTTAATACACAGTTGACTAGTTTCAAAAAAAACCAAACACAAACACACTCCTCTCCTCTTCCTCCATCCATCGTTGATCATCATCTTTGGAATAAAAACAACAAATTATTATTAAGCCAATTTATCCCTGTGACATAAAAAAACAACTATGGAGCCCAGTGTCCATATTGCGGAACACAATACTCCAGACATTGAATAACTTCTTTACCCTAGTGTTCTTTTGCCGTTTTAAATGATAAATGACCATATCATTAGTACAATAGTTTACGCAATTTGGATAGAGAGAATGAAATTTTACATTAGTACATTAGTTTATGCAATTCGAATAGAGAAAGAAATTTCTTGCGAGCCTACTGAAGTCAACACAGGAGGATGGCCCATACAGTGTCTTTATGGCAATGGATAATTGTGGACCTATCTGATTTTCTCTTATGTTTCTAGCCTCACTACAACACGAAAGGGCTATAGCGAGGATTTAGTTTCCTCACAAAAACACCTGATTTCCTCGCAAAATGTATTAGCGAGGAAAAATTTTGTCGCCAATTTTCCTCGCTAAAACACTGTCGCAAAAAGTATTAGCGAGGAAAATAAATTCCTCGCCTAATTTGATGTGTTGCGAGGAATTTTTTCCTCGCTAAATGTTTAAATTCCTCACTAAATGTTTTCCTCGCAAATACCATTTGTCGTCTAATAGGCTACGAATTTATCAATAGACAAGGAATTTTTTTCCTCGCTAAACAAAAAGAATACCAAAACAGAAGTTCTCTCCGCACTTTTTGCAGCTTCTGGTACTCGAACCTTGGACCTCTCCCATACAACGCGAAGCAACTACCACCCACGCTACACTGTACTTTCTGTGAAATTGGTGAAACTTTATTTATATATTATCTCTTTCACCACTCCAAATTAATTTTTTCAACATTAATTTTGGCCTTTCTACTTTTTGTAGTTTTATAGTGTTTGAACTTTATTTGAACAAGTTAATTTTTTGCTAGCACAAAAATTTTATCTACAACTTTTGAAGAACTAATAATATGTGTTATTATTCTCATTTTTTATGGGATAATCCTAACTTTTATGAAATGAGATTAATTTTGTCATCATAAGCTTGAGATTTATTTCAATGAAAAGTTAGGGACAAAGAAAATTTACCTCAGAGTGCCCCGAAAAGAGCAACTAGTGGTTGAGATTCAATTTGATGTTTGGGACCCTATATATCAAAGTGAATCTCAACCACTAATTGTTATTTTCAGGGTAATTTTTTTTGTACTTAGTACTAATATCTTAATATCATATTATGAATAACAAGAAGCATCACCCTCATTTTCTAATTTTAAAAGTGAGTTTGACCTTCTTTTTTGCCAAATACAAAGGGTATTATAGACTTATAATTTTTTTCATCATCGCTATAATAATATGGACAAAATTTATAAATATTCATATAAGATCATCCTAAAAGCACTAAAGACAATACTTTTTTAATTTTTTAATCTTTCACACACATACATACAATATGTATATGTATAAATAAAAGTATCCATGATACTTACAAAATTGCATTTGAAATTAATACTTAACATATTTATCTGGTTATAAAGGAATGCCATTACAATCACCTAAGTTGGTTTAAATAAAAATCAACAAATTGTTTACGGGGGAAAAAAAATTACAGCATGAATGCACAATACATATGAAATAGTGTATTTTTTGTGAAATACTGCATTTTTATGTAGATGTTCTGAAAATAGAATTTTGATGATCCAACTTTGAAATATTTTAAATACAACATCAGTAATTTAAGATGTTTTTAACTTTATCTTCTGTTGAGTTTTTCACTATTATGGAAAAAATCATCGATACCTACACTTCAAGACATATTTCATTGCTAATTAGAATAAGAAAAGTGACAAATATGAGGTTTCTTCACCAATTTAATGCGATTGGTGATGAAAACTATTTGTTCCCTTTTGACACTTTTTTATTTTAATAAATTTCATAATGGTATAGTTTATTATGTCATACCGTCATCATATTACAAAATACATAGGAATATAATTAATAATAACTTATATATAAAAAAAAATGAATCCTAAAAAAGGCGACGAAATATTTTCTCATCTAAAAGTTACATTTGGCGAGGAAAAATATTTTCTCGCAAAAAGGTTACATTTAGCAAGGAAAACAGATTTTCCTCGCTAAAATAGGCTTTTTGGCGAGGAAATTTGTTTCCTCGCTAGAAAAGGCGACGAAATTGAATTTCCTCGCAAATAATATACTTTTAGCAAGGAAATTCGTTTTCCTCGCCATATTTCCTCGCTATAGGCCATTCGTGTTGTAGTGCCTCATTATTATTTAGGATACATTTCATTTTAACATACGATTTAGCGCTTAATCGCTATTTGTATTTACCTTGCTTTGTTGCTTCATCCTTCTATTTTTAGTAATTAGGTGTTATCGCTCGAGCTAGTTTAAAGAGGACTCCTACATAATTGTCCAAATCAATGAATCTGTAAAGGCTTTTGTTTACTTTGAAATCGTGTGGAATGTAATTTGCCCAAAGGTGGGTATTCCCAAGGGCTATATTTTGATTCTACATCACTAAGGTTCTGTAATTGTGTATATCATGAAATCCTGTCGACAGAAGAATGAAAGAACTTATTCCTAATGAGAATAATAACCTGATATGATCATGTATTCTACAAATTAGCAACTAGTAGAAGGAAATAGCTTAACATTTAATCAGCTTTGTGGAAAGGGAGAAAATACCTTGTATGTATGTACATATTCCTAATCTTCTTTTCCATGTATCCGGATGGTTGTGTAAAAATGTGTTAACTAAACCAAAAAATTGTTCCATAACCTGCAATAACATTTGCAAAACTTGTCAGTGTAGTAGAAAATACAACCGGGCTTGTGATGGTCTTGGGGAAATATGCCGACTAAACATGTTGAACAGCAAAACACATCTTTAAGAGGACAGATACCAAGTAGTACCTTCCTTATGAGAACTTAAAAGAGTATTCGGTGTATATTAAAGTATTTCAGAAACAGAAGGATAAAAAAGCTAATTTCAAGAAATCATCCCTCAACAATCATCCCTCCGCCCTACCCACAAAAAACCTTAAAGTTCTCATAACTTTATAGTTAGAACCCAGACAAAGAAATTTCAGGATCACACAGAGTTTAAATTCATACAGCCTCTTGTCTCAGGTCGTCGTTTCTAGATTTTGCTAATTGTCGATATCTATTACTGTCTAAACCTAGGCACTCAACCACTTTTGGAGCATTTATACCATTCATCACCCTACATTTTTACCCGTACAGAAAAGTTGGATTGAAAGATTGGCAAGGCAACAAGAAACCAAAACACATTGATATGGGTGAGACATACATTACTGATTCAGCTAATCCTTTGAAGTATGGGAAAGAGCCTTCAGGATTTTGATAACTTCGGTCGACTGGAAAACTGGATGTCACTACCGGGACCTAAAGATTCATGCAAATATAGAGACATTGTGGCTTCATACACCAGCTAGATGAGAAGTCGTAGTATAACAAGTTAACGTCTTTTGAAGTAAGCATTAGCTGGATACATGTGCTTTATGAACAAAAAATACTAAGTTCCAAGAAGGTTGTACATATCACAAATTGGACTCCTGACAAGCTAGCAAAATATAGAGACCTACAGGGGTCTGTGGCCCTAATAGTAAGACTTCAAGTACCTCCAAAACAGAGATCTAAACTTTTTTTTTAAAAAGAAAATGATTATTGGATAGTCATAGAGCTTGTGGTTGTACTTGGAGAAAAACATTTCCCCACCTATTTTCTGTCAGTGGTCCTGATAGGAAAAGGGGTACAATGGATCTGTCTATAATAGTATTAAATGGTTTGTCTTTTGGTTACTTTTGAGAGACTGCTAACCCATTTGGTTCCTAAAGTTTTTGGGAAGGAAAATGATTCCTTGGTAGTCATAAAGCTGTCTATAATAGGAAAAGTGGTACCATGGATCAGTCTATAATAATACCAAATGATTCTGTCTTTTGGTTATTTTTCAAAGACTGCTGACCCATTTGGTTCCTGAAGTTTTCTTAAAGGAAAATGATTCCTGGGTAGTCATATAGCTTGTCTTGTTTTTGGAGGAAACGTTTTGCCCCCTATTTCTCTGGCTATTGCCAATTTCAAAATATATGCATGCTTTTAGCTACTGCAAGCTTGTGTTTACTTTTTTACATTTGATGCTTCTTTTTTCAGGGGCATACCCCCAAATGTTCTCCCAAGTTGCAATGGGGCGGACAATGACATATCACAACCTTTATTTTCTTAACAACAAAAATTCTCATGGAAACAACTATGAACAAACTATAAACGAGTTATAGTATCAGAAGAGGAGTAAAAAGAGAATAAGGAAAAGTAAATCATGGTAGAGGTGTGGCATTCATAAAAATTGGTCATGCATATACATACATACAGTTGTCACGTAATTATGTTGGGGAAATTAATGCTTTGTTTGGATTGGAGTTTGAAAAATAGTAGGGGTAATAAGTGGAGAGAGATAGAGAGAGAAATGTTGAAAGTAGGGAGAATCTAGGGGGAATTTTTTGAAAAATTCTTTTTGAATTGTAAAAAGAACAAGCCATAAACTAATCAATTGTTATCTTCTTTCGACATTTCCACCTAAAAAAAGATTCAGTCTCTGTGAACTCAATTAAGCCCATACATTATATTTGTGGATGTGTGGGTTTGGCGGGTGGAGCAGTTCAGGTTGGAATTTCCACGTCCACTAGCCGCCAACATTAAAATTACACCAAGATTCTAACCCAGGAAATCAAACTTTCCTCAAGGCTAACATATAGTGTATTTCTCCACATTTCTTTCTCAAATTTGCATGAAGGCATGCAAAACTGAAGTCAAACATGTTAGATAGCTTGATATACATTGTTGAACTCATTTCCTAACAGCTTAACCTTTTGGGACTATTGGTAACTTAACATGGTATCAAAGCTCGGGTTGCAAGAGGTTTTAGGTTTATAAGTCTCTATGTTTGTAATATACTTCTACCCTTTGCTTCGCTCTATATATGCAAAATTTGCATCTCCACGCACAAGACGGGGTTGCATGTAAGGGAAGATGTTAGATAGATTGATATAAATTGTTGGGCCCATCTCATAACAACTTGAGCTTTGGGGACTATTGGTAATTTAACAAAACAACTGGACCAAAAGGCCAGTATAATGGCAGGGTCATAAGAATTAAACACTACGGCCAAAGATCGGAAAAAGTTTGCATGCCATGAATGCGGAATCTGACCACTAACTTGATGCATCCTTGTACCTTGTCATTGACTAATTGACCCATTTATTTTTTCGCTGAATCTCAGTCCTGGAAGGAAGAACCGCATTCAACAGCTGACAGCATGTGGCGATATTTTGTTAGACAATATAATGTGTACAACTTTTTGGAGGTATCAGAGTTTTTAATACTCACTAAAGGTTAATGTTTGAACTAATGAATACTCTTAGTAACACATGTATCCTGGTAGCCAGATTATACCATTATAAGTCCTTACATGGTTTCATTGAGAATCTCGTTTGTTAAGGAATTCCACAGAAATTTTCATCAAACCCAAGAATTGGTTTCCTCCCTATGTCCCCATCAAAACGATTCTCACTCCAATAAATTTTAAGTATGAGTTGGGATAATAGTCATGATTATTGCAGAAACAAAAGGATGATATGGATAATCCTTATATGGGATACTTACAAGTTCAAGCCGTCAAACACTGTGAATTTCTCTTGGAAGATTAACCTTTCTGTTTGTATCCTGTTGATTCGATCTTGTTTGTAGTTCAGCCAAAACTCTATTGCAAGATGTTGCAGATTACACCAATTGTTCTCAGCGGAAAAGCAAGATTCTACTGACCAGAAGAAGAGTGTAAAAAACTACACTACACAACTAACCTCTCTCTTTGTTTCTAGTTCAACAAGTTTGATATAAATCTCCACCATTTGTTTCATCTGAATAATGATTATAAAGGCACAACATCTTAAAGCAAACTCAATAAAACTTCCGAAGAATAAAACTTTTCAGATATAGCATTAGTCACATAATGAAAAAGCATACATCAAATTCTAATTAAGTACCTGCACAAAATGGTAAATCAAATAACTGAGCTGAACAAAAAACACAGAATTCTCTAATTAGCAGGTTAGAAAAATTAGAAGTGAAGAAACTAAGAACGATAAATAACAGCAAATTTTCCTACCTGGAAACTATGAGGTCCATGACCATCTCGGGAGCCCATTCCTGAAGCAATTTGGTATACTAGCGGCATAAACTTGTAAGACTGGACCTGCAAATTATGGACAGCAATAAAAGCCACCTTTCCAATACATATCTAATCTATAAGCAAAATACTGTCTCAAAAGGGATTCCAATGTCTGAATTACAACCATCTAGAATTGCTCTCTGTGTACCTCTTCAATTGTGTTCAGCATGCCATTTACAACAATTTGCCTGGAGGAGAGGCTGAACCACAGGGAGACAAGCCGAAATACCTGAAAGAAGACATCATAAATAAGTACCCATGGAAATGGCAGGTAGAACAAAGAATGCAGTCAAGTTTAAAAGTGCTGATATTTCCACTTGCTCGGACATTCGATGATAAATTAAAACCATTATTCTGTTCTGGTCATGGAAAAATGAATCATGAATAGTTCTTTAGATACTGCCAGACGTCCTTCACTGACCAATTTATTATGCAGTCAGCTAATAGATATTTTAGCCTTTAGAGAAGATTTGGAGAGTAAATAAATACCACTCTAACAACATATTTGTTACCAATGACCAGCCAGCGTTTGTAGCCCTCCAGAGCTACACTTAGGAAATTATCCCTGTCCCCCTGAAAGATTTAGGCAAGTAAAAGATATTCACAGCATAACCGACTTTGAAGAAGGAATCGACAACAAAATTTTAAAATCCAATTAAAAGAAAGAAAATATTAAATACAATCAAGTGGAATCCGATTTTAGAAGACGAAACCTACTTCCATAATCCAGAAAACAAAATCAACATTAAGAAAAATTGAGATTCAGATGGATAGTAAACAATGAAAGTAAGAGACTTGTGTAAAACTGACTCGTCTAAAAGTATAAGCTGAGAGGTTGGAACGTAACTACTTGAGTCTTCTCAACATGTCCCCTCAAGGGCAGCCAGATACCCAGAATGAGTGGAGCAAACACAAGCTATCATTCTTATTATATGGTGGCTGCATGACCATATCATGCAACCCAGTCGTTTAAAACTTACGCTGATATAAAGGTGTAACTTGGTAATATATCCAACATGGAAAGTATATTTAGCTAGACCAATAGTGGTCTCACATAAGTAACAATAAGGTTTCTGCCAAAAAAATGTTTGAGCAATTTCATCACATCAGAAGAATATACAAGCGAAGGATAAAAACTGTGAAGACATCTGCACAGACAACCAAGCACATATAGGTATACAGACCAATGCACATATCACATATCATGTTTGAAACTTTGAAAAAAAGAAAAGAAAGAGAATCCGCGATTCAAAAATTACAGTCCCACGACCAAATTATAATGTTCCCCTTTTTTATCCAATTATAAGTCAATGGATTCACGTATGTGGATTCCACGTACTGTAGACAATATGCGGTACCTGAAATCTTTCATCCTCCTCTTCATCCATTGCAAGCTGCTTATGCAATTCTTGAATTTTTACCGAATAATCAGTCTTCTCCCCCTAAGAATATTTAGAGGCATAAAAGGCATGACAAGGTTAATACAGCTCAGGAGGAATTTCACTTTTTCACACAGAATTGGCACTTCTGTTATCAAGAAACAAAAGACAAGTGAACTAAGCTTGCCTTCGATGAGCTTTTTAGTCGCCTAATGAGTGCTTCCAACTCCTTCATCTGCAAAATTTTCAAGCAAATACCAAACTCTCATATAGTACATTCTACTACTGTCCTTCATTAGTTTCTTTCTAGCTTCTTATGGTTCGAACATTCTTGTGAAATGAAGTACCTTATGTTTCCTCAACCTCATTGCCGCTTGCCATTCATTAGAGTTAAGTCTTTCTTCATAACTCCTATATAGAGCATCAGCATAATGTGCCAGATGGAAATGTGTTTGGCTTTGTCTTGTGATAGACTTCTTGTCCGTATGGTTATGATCCTCAGCAAACATAACTGCACGTTTCAGATACTTCTCCAATATTGTTCTAGAGCTGCATGATCATCACATTCATGAAGTGAGGGGAAAATAATTATATATTATACACCAAAAGGCATCAACGTCCATATATACTTCTTTCTCATATGTGTGATGTATAACTCACTTGCTAGATCGCGATTCTGCAAGCTACTTCCCAACTAAGCGATACACATCCGAGATTACCTCACTGGACTGGTGATTTTGAGAAATGTACTTTCCAAGGTTGATAGCCATCTCATGCTGACCTTGCGCCCGCAAAAGCTTAGCCTCTTCAAGCTGCAAGCATATGTACTTATAGGTAAATTCACATACAGACGCAGAAACATGATCATGCAAGTCCTTCTTTGTCCAAAACAAAAGAGAAAGAGCAAGAAAGAACCATGTAGGCATTTTAGATCAATATGAACGGGAAAAAAAAAAAACAATCGTACAAAAGCTCATCCATAATAAGCTTTAAAAGAAAGCGCTAAACAATGAATTGTCCCTGAATGTGAAGTGACATAACTAGTGTGAAGCAGAATAAATATCCAAGTTATGGGTTCAAAACAAAAGAAACATAACAAGTATTCATGCATGTCATTGGCTCATGTTCATTTACAATGTTGTCACGACAAACATTTATGGCAGAACGTCAAAAGACCGCAACAGTGTCATCAAAGCATAGCTAAAAGGATCTGTGGCAATGACGTATAGTTTGTTCATTCAGATGCCTGGAATTAAAAACAATTGCCGGGGACCAGAAATCCCCACGAATCAAATATCTTCTTGGTTCAGATGCAGCTTATTCTGGCACAGCAATGATGATGTTAGCCCAAGGCCAATAAACATGCATAGTCAAGTAAACTATACCTTAGACTATGGTACAAAAGTGGAGAGGAGTTCCATTATTCCTGCTACTGTACCAACAGTTCAAGAGAAAGTTCGTACCCTTCCAAGCCAATACAGGGCACTATTTTGTTCTCCAGCTCCAGCACAGAGAAACTTGAACTCGTGCAAAGCACCAGCAGCCTGAGAAAATCTAGAGCCCTTCAAAATACAAACAAAATATCAGACCACGCAAATAAGTGATTTACCGATAACAAATTTTGATTCCTCAAAGATACCTTGCGAAGAGTAGACGCTGAACCCAAAAGATGCTACACCATACAATCCGTGCACTTTAATAGTTGAAGAACTCTCTGAATGCTATGAATGGTTCTAACAAATTCATATGTAGTTGTAGGGAGAGATTCAAAAGGATTCATAACAAAACCAGAACACAAAAAGAAAAAACAAATTGTAGAAAATCAGTCTTCCTTTCCTCACTTCTTGCTTTTGTGTTTGCTTCCATTTCTCAGTTGTTTCTTCCACAACTGACATAAAATAGTTGTTCTCCACTACCTCATCTGCCTAATGATGCTATGACATAAACTAAAACCTCAGTCAAACAGAAAGAGGCATTGCCAGCTCTATTCCATCACTCTAAGGTCCTGAGAAGAGGTGGATTGAGTGTTGGTCCGACCTTTGCAAACAAATTTGTTGGACAAAATTTGCACTAACTCCATTGTATATTGATACAGAGGCAACTGCTCAAACAATAAAATGATGCAGTTTCCATGAACAAAGTAAATCTGACAACTGAGAAAAGTGACTGTGTCTTTATAACAATTCAACATGATTTCAAAGGTACTGAAGAAAATTGAAGAATTTTGGTTGTCATAAACACGACAAAAATACATTACCTGATCCAGGATAGGGACATCAGGTTCAGATAATAATTTCCGCATCTCAGTACTAGACTTCATACTTTCACCAAAAGAAGTTGCCCAGCTCATATTCCATGCCATGTCAAGATGGTAGAATATCTGCATTCCCATAGTATTAACCAAGGCTAGGAAAATCTTTACCTAATAAACTAGAGGCAAGTTACATAATATATGAATTTTGAGTCATTGACGATGAGGATTAGAATAATGTCATTCCCTGATTAGCGCTCTTTTCAGATGCTGGTTATTGCTGTTGACTGCAGGTCTAAATTTGTTGACTGTGAGCTAAACCCCCCAAGCTCAATTACTCCTCTGAAACTCTAATCATACAACTACCAAGTGATCAATATCATTCCAACTTGATTCCATTGGCCTTGAAGATGTTCAACAATTTCGAGTACTAACGGAAATCTGAGACCATCTAAAGGGTAAGTTTTAGTAACTAACTTCCAACCTCCCTTTTTTCGGCATGTTTTTTTGAAATCTCTTTATTTGATTTTGTTAGGGCTTGTCCCACAGTCTAGCTATCACCTCCCAAACTAATATGTGAGCCTTTGAGGCCTATCCACTCATTGCCAATTGACATTTAGTTGGACGTTATACCATAAACTGCTTTCAATTTTTTGTTCAGCATCAAACTACCATTAGGTAAGACGTCTAATTTCTGCAAATAGGAAGAAAAAAAAATCTTGAGTCTGTAGAGTGCTATTCCATAAAGCCATTTGCTAAACAAGCAGGAAGCAACAAGAAATTACAAAACTAGGATAAAAAGGTGATGGTCCAGCAAAATGTAGAATGAAGACACACAGGAAATTAAGGCTCTGTTTGGAACTCAGGGAAAAGAAAGGAAAAGAAAGGAAAATTAAAGAATTTTCGCTCCTATTGTTTGGTTAGAAGAGAAAATGAGAAGAAAATAAAGATTTCAAGTGTAGTGAATAGTGAATTTTCATCACATTTTCCTTCTTTTTTCTTTTCCTTTCCTTTCTTTTACTTTCCACAGGTTCCAAACAGAGCCTAAAACCTGAAGCTTAATTATCGTAGAACAGATGTATTCAGTGCTCTCCTTGCTTGCATGATTAGTGGACAACACAAGCTCCTGACAGAATAAAAAAAAATCCATGAACAGTTAAGTTCCATATACTGCTACTCGAAACAAAAGGAAAATGCAACAATTATCAACTCCTTTGAATCTCTCAATGTGGAGTGAAATTCTCTGAAGTCCCCATCTTGCAATGCCCTCAAACAACTGACGTTCCAAAAGATAGAGGATGGTTTTTAAGTGTATATGAGAAAATTGTAGAGTCTAGACATTATAAGTGGGCAGAAAACTAATAAATCTCTATATTTGTATGAAAAGCCACTTGCAGTACCATTCTAGCGCAAGCCTGGTGTAAGAGTGAGTATGACTAAGGTCAACGTGTAGAACCAATTAACTACAAGTTTGACTTGGCATAAGGGCTAGCCTTAACAAGTTATCACCATCCAAAATCATATGTTCCTAATTTGTTTTCCATGTTTTATTTAACTTTACTGTTCCAATCAACTATGGTCAGAAAGTCAAACCAAAATCAGTTAATCCTCGATACCTGTACAAATGTTCATGGAAATGCCCTCTTGTAGGGTCTTGACTCAAACGGGAAGAGCTATCTCCCATGGACAGCAAAGAGAAATCCCAATTTCCGGCTCGCCAAGCAGCCTCGTACTGGAAAGAGGTTATCAAGAAACTCAGTGGAAACATCAAAGATAACGATTAACAAGCACCAGAAAATAACAATGAAAAAAAACAATAACTAGGTACATCGACCCAAAAACAGCAAAAGGAACATTGTAACATTATCCTTTATATGCATAAGACATAAAATCATATAAGAGTCTAACTTGGAGTTCAGAGAATTCCAAGTCCTGCTCAAACTGTCCTTTACAAGAAGTCTAACCTTGGCAGTATAGGTCCAACATATGAGTGCAGCCCATTTGCTGCAAAGATCTAATCAGCCCTTTGTATGGTTTCCTTTCTCTCATCTCATCTTCTGTATTCGAAAAGGAAAGAGACATTGTTGGTTGGGAACGCTCATGAAACTTTTGTCTGGAAGAGCCTTCCATTTGAATCTCTGCCTCAGATCTGACTTGAAAGTCATAGCACTCCAGTGCTTTGCTCCAATTTCCCTCATGTTCAAAGGTAACAATTTGCGAGGCTAACTATATGTGTAATCACAACAAATAAAAAGATGAACTTAGAATAGAATCAATAGATATATCTAACTTATCATAATTTGTATTTGTGGTGTATTACGTAATCCTCATTGAGGCCTACAAACCAAATTGCAGAAATTCATCAAATACCATGCTACTATATATTGAATTATAACATCCTCAGCAGGAGATGACCAAATGGGTGATTTGTGCTCAGGTAATTGCTGTCATAGTTGGAGGAGAATTCAGGCTAGCTAGCACAAAAATTGTAGAAACACATCGTGCATGTTTGAGTCCACAGCAGTTGAGAGTGTTTTAACATTTTTTTTTTCTTCTTTCACAGCCAGTAGGAAGACAGCCATGTCACAAATCCAGAGACTCTAGATCTTCTGAAAGCCTTAAGGAAGCCTTCTCTCGACAGGGTGGCTTCGTGGGCAATACTTTTATTGGTATTTTCTTTATTTCATCTGAAGTAAAAGTGCTGTGAATGGTAATACTGTTGCTTTCAGTCAAGGACATTGCTCCTTGTGCACTCTTGCTTGCTTTATTTTAAGAAATGTTAAAGTTTCTTCATCCAACAATTAACCAAAAAAACAATAAAATATATACAATTTCTATACTTGATATCTCAATAAAAATAGTTGGGAGAGGGCATTGTAGTGGGTATCTCAGCTACTCAGGCCAACACCAATTCAACTAATCAAGAGTACTCATTCAGGGAACTAGCAGAGAGATATACAGGATGTTTCCATTTTTTTCCCAGTAAAAGGTAAAAATTATGGACAAAAAACGCCACCCATAAGCAACAGAAAAACGAAAAGCAGCAAATCCAAAACAATCCCATGCAGCACTGTAGAAAAAGAAGCTATAAAAACTAAAAAAAAATTATCAAGGGAAGGGTTACGCTTTCTAGACTACCAATTGATCAAAAGGCTAAAAAGGCATCCGCTATCAAAATGAAGCTGAGTCCTTTCTTCCAAAGGTGGGAAAATAAGTATCCTTTACTAAAATTAACTCAATTGACAAAGAATAAAACTACATCTAAGTGACAACACAAGATCATCTATGCATTATCATCTGTCAAAAGTACACAAATGTGAGAAGTGTAGAATGTAGTCATATACCACCTAGCGACTTTAAGAATCCAAGACATGATAGTTACACAATGGTTTTCTGATATACAATAAGAACTAGAGATCACATAAGATGGAAACCAGACACAGCAATTCCAGCTAGGAATCGGTAACAAAAAACCCATGATAGCTGGGGATTTATTGATCCTTCACCTATGATTAAAAATTTAAAACATATTAAGGTACCAAAACATGAAGAAAAATGAAGTATATAAAAAGCTTCAATGTGATGACTATAAGTAGCTATTGCAGATGAGGTAGAGGAAAATTTTATCCTGGATGCCTACAACTCATCTCAAGAACTGGATAGATTAATCTTAATCCAATACTCATTCAATGTTCTAAATGGCGCTTGGCAGTAGTCGGGCGGAGAGCCACCTCCAAGCGCCAAGCCGCCTAGGCGGCGCCAAGCAATTCGGCGGATTTTTTTTTTTTAACAAACCATTGTCCAATCAAACTATATTCCATGTATCCATAATGCAAGTTCAAACTTCAAAGTACAAATCCAAATGAAATTAAGTAGTAGCAACTAGCAAATAAGTTGAATAAGACAATAAGTAATAGGGCTTCTTCGCTCACCTCTCTCGAATTATTTTTATATTTTTTTTTTTAGGCCGCCAAAGGCCTCCAAAGACGCCAACGCTGCTGCCAAGGCCCGCCAAGACCGCCTAGGCAGCCACCAAATACCGCCAAACCTCCCTAGGCGCCAAATCAAACGCCAAGGGCTATTAGCGTGGTGGCAGGGCAACTCCAAGCACCTAGGCGGCCTGGGCGGCCGCCATTTAGAACAGAGTACTCATTAACCTTACAGTTTACTTCTAACCTTGTGGGACTGGATAATACCATACAAGCTGTCCCGTTCATTGATTTGAGTGACCGCCGAGACCAATATTGCAATGTGGTGTGGAAGCTGGCCAAAAACACAAGGGGGAAACAATGAGGGAGTAAAATTTACAATATCAATTCTTGTCTTTTTTGAAAATTTGTGAAGCCAACAAAAATGGTCAAAAGTATATTTCTTATATGCTGAATGAAGCACCATACAAGCATATACTGTATTGCTGGAACCATAACAAAGTTACTAACTTACTACATCAGCATGAGAGAAATCTGGGCTCCCCAAGGTGAGGCGGTTAAAATGCTCCTTGCAGTGCTCGCACTAGTGCTCCACGTATAGAACAGCAGTAAAATAAGCACCACAGCTCTAGGATATACAGCAGCAGAATTAGAATGGCATGTCCATAAGAACCTATTTTCTGAATAGCCCATACTTTCTTTGTTTATTTGTCCTTTTTTATTTCCAAAGAACGGGAGATTGGGAAAGGGATGTGAATTATGCGCATGTGTGAGTGTGAATGTGAGAGGGAGAGTGTCTGTGTGTGAAGGTTATAGGAAAGGGAGGGTATATAATTCTACTCACAATTGCTGACTTAGCAACAAGAAGATAATCGCCGGATAGCCAATATACCTCGTAAAACAAATCACAACTCAAAAACAGACAAAAAATATAGAAAACCAAATAACAATTTATAATTTTTTTTTTTTTTGTATAGTACTCTACAAGCATGAATTTCTTGGCTAATTCTTGATATTCACCTTCAAACCTGGCAAATCATCTAGGGCCTGATTGATAACGTTTTTTATATAGTTCTCTTTATGCATTTACATTTTTTTTAAACAATTAACAAAATGTGTTTGGTAAAATTTTTTACTTTTTTTATTATATATGTTTACCAAGTTTTCAATAATTCTGCAAACACCAAATTCGTGTTTTCACATGTTTAAAAGACAAACACCTACAAAACTCACGGATGAAGTCAGATAATGCCTGTGAACGTGTGTGACCAAGAGCACGAGCGGCAAAAAAATCTTTCCAAACTACAAATATTCACGAGCGAGAATTAAGAGCGCTAGCGCAGAGCGAGGATTGAGAGCACGAGCAGATGGTCCTACACAATCATGTGCCTGAGGGATGAACAATACTGCGAGTTAGGCACACGGAACCCAAGGTCGAATCACAGGGACAGGAAAAAAAAAAAGTACACGCCAGAATAAACAAGATTTCTCTCTCACCCGCGCTCCTCTTCCCTTTTACCTCTTCTTCTCTATCTGCGCTATGATGAAAAAGAACATCCCAATCAACAACGTCAATGGAACTCTAGCTCCCGCCGAGCATCTCTCTTTCAGAAAATCATCATCGAAGACGATTTGCCATCATCACGTATACAACTTGCAAAATTGGTTCAATTGACTGATCGGACATATTGCTCTGATTTTCTACAATTGAGAGAACTTTATCGTTGAAGCTCCTGTAGTAAGTTCCACACTTCAATTTGTGGGTGTTTTGGTTGTTTGGGAGCTGCACAATTGTATTTGATTTGTGGGCATAATTAAAATTAGGGCTAGAATTTTGGATTTGGCAGGGTTTGGAACGTTGCTGGTGATTTGAGGTTGACAATAGCACTGATGGTGATGGGGAAGGCTGAAGGGAAGATAAAGAAGTCATATAAAAATAAAGAAAAATTGGAGACAATTCATAATCAAATTTCACTACCCGAACAGGTTTTATCTGTTTTCGTTTCCACCTACGTTTAAAACAAAATGTTTCCAAACAGGTTTTTGGTTTCGTTTTGAGAGAAAATATACCAACTCATGGTTTTAGTATTTGATAAACTAAAAACATAACCAAACGCATCTCTAGATACTGGAAATAAAATAAAATAAATAAAACAAAATAAGTATCACGGAAGTTTCACCCATCACAAGAACTGAGTATCCCAAGTTTTCTAAGTCATAATATCCATCAAAGTAAATGTTTCTGAACTGGACTAATGGAAAGAAATAGAATGGAGGACTAATGGAAAGAAATAGAATGGAGGAAAGCAATAAGTCAATTGTTGAGGGTATAACAAAATTTGTTACCCCTGCTTCTAATAGCATATGCTTTTAAAGGAGTTGATGGCCGACATTTCAATATGGTAGCACAGAAGATATAGATCATGTACTTGATCTGCACAGGGCCTGATAAGTGGAACAATAGCACATTTCCCACCTGATAAAGACAAATGAAAACTTAAGACTGGGTCTTTTCTTAGCTATTCTATGCATTTACCAGCCAGGAGACACCCAATACAGTAAGATGTGATTTTAGTAGCCGATGAGAGTAAGCGTTTTACAGAAAGTGACATCAAATTACTGGCAAACGTACTTCTTGCTGCATACCACTTTTGAATCTTAAACTACTACATTCAAAGCATTTCATGTGACTAGAACTATAGAAACTATGTTATTTACGCATACATAGCTAAGGGTTTTGCTGGCTTCGTTGATAAGATAACTAAACAATGCTTTCGTAATACAATTGACTAAAATTCAGAGATATGATAGGATAGATAAATTGCAACTTACTGGAGAACGAATAATGATTTTCCTTGTGGCAGACTTTTTAACAAAAGCAAAATCTCACTAAACTAGAAATATGAGAAAGAGTATAGGTGTAGAATAAGAGGATTAATGACAAAAAAGTAACGGCAACAAGTTTTAATCAGAAATACTATAAAGACCTATACTATCTTACATGGATTGAGGTACAGGTGCTTGCTATGGAGCTCCCTATTAGTGAGTGTGACAAACTGGACAGGTTGAATAGAAATTATTTGTGGGGTGATACTGATAACAAGAAGAGAATTCACCTGATTAACTGGAATAAGGTTTGCACAGGGAAGAGCTTTGGTGGGCTGGGTATTAGGAAAGCTAGAAATAGCAACCTAGCCGTGCTTGCTAAACTTGGTTCGAAAATTATTAACCACGAGGATAATCTGTGGCTTTTTTTTATTACTGATAAATATTTAACTAATCATTCTCTTAGCACCTGGTCAAACAAGAGACCGGCCTCTCATGTTTGGAAGAGCATCATCAATGCCAGATTTGTTATCGGTAAAGGTACTAAGTGGAAAATTGGAGATGGTCAGATGTTAATCTCTGGGGGGATTGGTGGTGTGGGGATGGCCCTCTCATCAACTCTTTCCCTGGTAACCATGGGCATGCTGATATTAAGGTTCAGGATATCAATAACATTGATGGCTCTTGGAATTTATCTTATTTGTCTGCTTTTGTTGATCATCCTACCCTCTCTCTCATTATGAAGATGAACTTAACTAGTGTTTCTAATGCAGTTGACTGTCTGATCTGGATTGGTACCCCTAATGGCAATGGTAAATTTTCTGTTTCTACTGCTTATAGTAGGATTAATAATGGTGAGATTGCCCCTGTTCACTGGGCTTGGATCTGGAAACTTAAGATCCCAGCCAAACTGAAAACTTTCCTTCGGATTATTTTGAATGACAGTCTCCCTACTAACTTGCTTAGAACCCAGAGAGGTATGATTCCAATGAGCTTCTGTCCCCGATGTGATGAGACCCCTGAGGATGCTAACCACTTGTTTCATTTGTGTTCCAAGGCAAAGGATATCTGGAGCTGTCTTAGATCTAATGACTGGTTGAATGGCAGTCTCAGTAAATCTCCGTTGGAGTGGATTCTTTATAATGCTCAATGTTCTAAAACTCGGTACTCGGTACTCGTTCGGCCGGCCACCTTGTACCTTGTAGGCCGAGTACTCGGCGATTACTCGGCGAGTAGAAATTAGTTGGATTTTTTTTTTATATGTTGAAGAAGAAGAGGAACAGCAGCAGCAGCTTTGTGTTCAGTCGATTAGGGTAACTGGGTAAGTATAAAAATATACTGAAATTACACTAACGACCCCTCAAATTTAACATATTATGAATTTTACCCCATTTTTTTCAATTTTTTTCGATTTTACCGAGTAATTCCGAGTATTCTCGTACTCGCCGAGTAATTCTGAGCGATTACTCGTACTCGCCGAGTACTCGCCGAGTAATTCCGAGTAATCGTCTGGCCGAGTAATTCCACCGAGTATGCCTAAATCTACTCGGCTAGGCACCTTGTACCGAGTACTCGCCGAGTACTCGCCGAGTATTTCCGAGTTTTAGAACACTGATAATGCTAAATCCAAATCTACATTTCAATTGGATACTAGTGTAACTTGGAGCACAGTTTTAATTGTCTCTTTGGCAGATTTGGAAGGCTCGAAACAAAGAGTTTTGACAATCTGGATACTATCCCCTCTGTGACGTTGAAGGCTATATCTATCGATAACCAAACCAAACCAAACCAAGCCTTATGTCCCAATCACTTGGGGTCAGCTACATGAATCCTTTTCTTCCATTGAGCTTTGAAAAGGGCCATTTATTCACACAAACCCATTATATATCATATTTGGATTCATGTCATAAAGATTTGACGGGCTTTTTATGTGCTGGCTGTCAACCCTCCTCCTTTATCCGGGCTTGGGACCAACTGGGAAAGAAAGATAAGGCTCTAAGCACGAACCAAGCGGAGTTAGGCTATATCTATCTATACCAAAGAAATATTTGAAGCCTTCAAAGCTGGTGAGGGCAACTTGACCTGCTACAGACGTGTAATTTCGTGGTCTCTTCCCTTGACAGGTGAAATCAAGCTTAACACGGATGGATGCTACTATGAATCAAATAACAAGTCTGGATTTGGGGGAGTTTTCCGCGATAGCAGTGGCAGCTGGATCATTGGATTGTATGGGAAGGGAGATTGCAGCAGCTGTCTCGAAGCTGAAATTTGGGCGATATACAGAGGGCTCACAATTATTCTCGAGAAGGGTATAATCAATGTCAAAGTGGAGTCGGACTCTAGTGTTGCTGTCCAGTACCTTCAGCGTGGCCCCCCTTCGGACCACCCTCAAAGCCATATCATGGAGGAAGCCAGAAGAATTGCAACTGGGACAAACACTACTTTTTCCCATATCGTGCCAAGCTAACCAGACTGCGGATTGTTTGGCATGCCTTGGTTCACAGCAGGAAGAAGACCTTATTGTTACAAGAAATGTCCCCCTAGCAGCTAGGGAATTTGTCATGTCTGATGCCCTTGGTGGGACATCTTGGGCATTGTTTTGCCAGAGTCTAGTTTATTTGTACTATGTTAGGTAAACTGAAACCTATCGTCTTTGTTTAATTTTAATGATTCCGTTCGACCAAAAAAAAAAAATCAAACTCAATGAAGTAGGGTTTAGCAAGCACAGCTGCAGTAGAGTATGGTAACTCTTATTAGGAAAACTTAGGCAGATCAAACTGACTACAATGGACTCACCTGGATAGTTTGTGACGTCATATCAATTATCTTAACAGAATCATCCATCAGATATTTCTTCAGAAGCCGCATCAGAGAAACAAGTAGTTCTTCAGATATGCCAGTGTCCAAATGAAAATTTGCTTCTGTAGAATTTTCAGGATAAAGTCGCGGACAAAAATGTGTCTGACCCGACTCTCCAGGGAGATGAAAAACAACACTATGTAGATCCCCAATCCCGACCTGCACTCACAATAAAAAGAAGAAAATTACTAATAGAATCTAATCAAAACCATGGGCAATCAAAACAACGAGGATATAAGTTATATAACAGGGTACAAAACATTAATACATTTGATATTAGATCTGACACCCATGCCAATAAACTGTTTCATTCACCCAATCCACGCATTCGAACTAGTCTCCAAACTGCTTGGACACTTTGATTGTCGCAACACCAATCATTTTCTGCACAAATAATCTCTGTTTTGCCTTCTCTCCGACGGATTACCCCCATGACTAATTTCTTGTGTAATGCTTTCAGACTACAAGCACAAAAAAAGAGGTTATTCCTGTACAGAATGATAATTTACAAGCAAATAAGTTCAAAAAAAGTTAAACTGTTCACAACCATTTTTTTCAATTAGACACATTTTTCCGATCATCATAAACAAAAATGGAAAAAGGTTTCTAATTTAATCACTATATGGTTCAAGTTCAAATAATCATACGTAAAAAAGTAAAATAGAGTCTCACAACATTCAGACTTCATCACATTATTTTCTACACAAATTCCCAACAAAGTAATGAATCTAGGATAGAGATGGTTAACAAGGAGTGAAATGGATGCCTATAATCGGCAATTAAACTACTAAATAACATGATATATAATATAGGGTAATTTGCACTTACATCCCCTATACTATCACCAATTTAAAGATATACCCTTTGTACTTCAATTTTAAGCACTTACACCCCTATACTTTGAAGTGAAAGAAGGGTAATTTGCACTTACACCCCCTGTATTTTTACGTATAAGGGGTGTAAGTGCTTAAAATTGAAATACAAGGAGAGTATATTCAAATCAGTGATAGTACAAGGGGTGTAAGTGCAAATTCCCCTATATAATATTACTGAAATTCCCAATAGAATTACAGATTTTACTTGTGCAAAAGAAGAAAAAATCGCATGTACCTGCACAGTAGTAATCTCGGAGGGAGGTAGCAAGATCTCTTCACAAACTACAAATGAAAATTTTGTGCAAGCAAGGGGAACACAAACACACACACACACAGAGTAAGTATAATTAGAACAATGACCAAATCAACAAACTTTAATTTCTCAAATTGTCACAACGCTTTCAACTCTAACATAAACCTTTATCAAGTGTTCCTTTGGTGAGTACCCTTGACATAATTGCTACTGAACTTCCCTATCCCATCAAATTCATCTAGTTCTGGGAAAGGTTCTAGTTCCTGAAAAGAGACAGATTCGAATGAATAAAATCAAAGAGACAGTTAAAAATAACAATACCTATGTCAAACGATAACATTCACAAGCACAAAAAGAACCAAAAGAGACCCATTTATAGCTATGGAGCCAAAAACTTACATTGATGTAGTCATGGGGCGATGGGTCGGAATCCACAATAAGCAGATCTAGGGTTAGAACCATCACCATAAAAACTCTATCTAGGCGGAAATTTTGATCATGTCAATGACACCGGAACTCCTGCAATGCTCTTCCCTACAAAAATAGTAGAGTTCACTTAGCCTAAAGCAGCTTCATCCGCAGAATAGAACTCAGGGTGCAAAACGGTATTTCACATGTTCAGGAATCCATCAACAACTGTTTGTTTGAATTGTATGAACAATCGCTTCTTTGGAGAAGAAAGGTAGCATAGGGTCTGACTCAGAAGAGGCTAGCGAAAAAATATGGCTTGACACTACGGACAAATTGCTTCAGTTAATTAGTCAAGACATCGATAACAAAACATATACATCACAAGCACTGGCAACTGCAACATAGCCAAATGAAAAATAGGCACCAAAATAAAAACACCTGTGCAAGATGTAGAGAGAGAAGAGAAAGGTAACTGTACTACTGAATTACTCCCTTTGTCACTTTTAGTGTCCACTACGGTTCTGCATGCCATTTTCAATGGTTTATATCTTTTGACGTATATTATGTTTTATGTTCTTAAAATTATTGCCTTATAGAAATAATTGAGATCTATCAAACAAGATCCATATCGTATATTTTTAACAAAATAGATTGAGAGATTTAGGCCATTGAAAATAGAATGCAGAACCATAGCGGACACTTAAAAATGGATGGAAGGAGTATGTTACAAGACTCATGGAAGCTATATAAGCAACCCCAACCATAATCAGACATGAGCAAACCCTTGTAGGACATGAGGACTACACAACCCTTAATAAAATAGATAAATGACAATAAGATCAAGACTACAAGTTCCCAATCACCAAAATGAAAACCCAAACTTTTGGTAACATAGACCGGTGATCAATCTATTTCTCAACGGGCAAATTGAGTGCACTCAACAGAGAGAGAGAAAGCAGCATCAGGCACAATCTTTTTCTGGGCATCACACTTGCCCCGATAGAAAGACAACAACACAGCGTTAGGCCGTACACAAAGTTTAGTAAGTCAATCAAGAAAAGGCAAATCCATGAGAAAAAAGCACCCTCTCTGTAAGGGAATCTCCCTAAGGGAACTTGAGAAATTCTTTCAAAAGAGTGAGGTAAAAGACTGACTTGAAATATGAGACAATTTGCATTCCACTTGTGAGAGGAAGTCGTCCAATACAAATGTGACCTCAGTCTATGGCAAACCAACAGTTCAGAGACCACAAGTATGAAGGACTTGAGCGACCACCTAAGAAGCACAAACACAGTTACACAGATAGGGAAGCAAGTACCAATACGGAAACGGACACGGCAATTCTAAATTAATGGAGACACAGAAACAATGGGTGACATGGAAAAATTAAAATATGTATATGTGTGCGTGTGTGTGTATTTTCATATATTCCTAATTTTACACGCATAGTGGATCCACAAACACACAAACTACTAGAACTGTTGGTGTTATTGTATTCTTTATCGGTCTGCATCAGTCAAGGTAGTTTTGTAATTGTCTCCATATTAGCACATGCAAACACATTGGCATAAAAGGCTGATTAAGCTTTTGAACCCAGGTATCACAGCCTCCACCCTTCCCTTCTTCTCTAAACCTAACCCTAAATTCATATCATCAATCTAACTTTGTATGGGAATGTAAATTGATCTGTCTCAACTCTTCAACTCTGAAACTAGGACAAATAGACTGAACATAATGACAGAGAATCAGGTTCAGAAGTTTCAGCTATACTTCGTGCGTATTTGTTCTTTTTTTTCCCTCTGCTGGCTGCTGGCTGCTTCTGGTTTCTGATATTGGGTTGTCTTTGACTGTTGCTTCTGCTTGGGATTGTAGATTTCACAAGAGTGCTGATGCCTTAAACCAACCACAGAACTTCAATCCGAATTAGTGGAGGACCGATAAGGGAGTGTTTTAACTATATTTTGTCCCGATAGAAAATGAAATATATCCAGAGTATTTCCTATCCAACCAGTTTTTTTTTTGTTTAGAAATCCAAAACTATACACTATAATAGGGGGCAACAAATCCTTAGTTGCACGGAGCTCAAAGTGGGTGCGCTCCTGAGACAAGAGCTTGGATCGGCACTCCAGAGTAAGGAGCGCAGATGGGAGCTTCCACACTAATCTAATAAAACAAGTCCGGACTTCTCTTTGCAAACATATGCAAGGAAGAAGGAAAAGAGAAAAGAAGTGAGAGAGACTAGGTGTATACCCACATTAGGACTCCATTTCGTATTTGACTCATCTCTGTGTTTAGTCCATAAATATGACATAAAAACTAGTAAGAGAGATTTAGAACTCTCGTTTCATATTTGACTCATCTATGTGTTTAGTCCATAAATTCGATATAAAAACTATATTGGTCCATCTTTTCTTACTCGTGTTTCTATATAATAATTACTTATATACAAGCTCCTTTCGGCGCTCCTAACTTAGGATCTTCTATATAGCCCCGCTCCTACTTCGTGCAACTAAGAATAAATCCTTCAAAATCTTTAGTGATCAAAGAAAGAGAATAACTTAAGTGGTGCTTTTAGTAATCTTGTTAGAGGGAAGCATAAGAACCATTTAGTTGCCAAACAGCACCACACCCACACCACCCAAGAAATTAGTCAAGAGTCAAGACTCACAAGTCAAATATGGTACCCTAAACCCACATCGGATAACATGACCTGACGTCCTGACCCTTGCCCGAAGCAAGCATATCCACCCAAACACATGTATTACACTCGCAAGAGACTCTATATATAATCTTTAACTCTACTTGTCTTTTATTCTCCTGTTCAGTCAACTGAACATCCCTTGTTGACGTACTAACAAAGGGAGTACCAATAAAGACAACTTTTTATTCAACTATGACAGAAGTTTTGAACACCAACTTGAAGGGGAGTGTTGGTTACTAAAATACTATTTATAGTTGCTAGGGCCATTTTTGCTATTTCTATTGTACAAAATCTATGAAATCTAGAAAATCATAGGTCAGTCGCTATTTATACTATTTGTTTATTTTTCCTTCTTTACAAGTTCTGCAAACCAACTCATACATGAACCGATTCCTAAAAGGGGGGTTCACTTCTAAACTACAAGATATGTGATAAGAACCTTCTGATCAGCTAATGCAACATTAATTCACCCTTACTAAATACTCCAATCTATTATCGAACTTAGATTAGGAAAGAATCAAACCATATGTTTCTTTACAAGTTTGTCTCTTTCATTCTCAGATATATCAGCTATAAGCAAAATTGAACTCCGAAAAACCATCACTCCATTTTCCCAACCTGACTTCTTACTGCAATGTAACGCCATGCAAACAGAAAAAATTGGAACAAAGTAGTTCTTCACTAGATGTGTTGCTTGTTGATGGGCCACCTGAAATCAGGTTAGCCAGTAGTTATTGTTTTTGTGATTTTGTCAGAACTAGCAGTGAGTTACAATAACCATCAAACAAGGCAACTATATTCACAAAATAACAAACAAGAAGACATAAACGACTCAACATACAACTATAAGAAGTTCACTGCCATTTCTAGGAAAGAACAAAATCAAACTAAGCCTTGCGTCCTAGCCAACGGGGTTGGCTCCATGAATCCTCCTTATTAGAAACGAAACAGGAAAAAATTAGCATTGCCCACCTTAGCTACCCAGTTTAGGTTGGAAATCTCCCCATGCAAAACTAAAGCTGGAAGAAGCCGAAGGCAACAATACTGCATGAAATTACTGGGCTCCATCCCGGAAACAAATAGATCCCTTATCTGTAAAGAATAACAACAAAATTACGGATCATGGTTTGCTCTCTCATGACATCTTTGGAACATACCTAGAGGAAACAAATGGAAACATTAAAACCTCACCTCAACGAGTGAAACTAGGCTCACGCCACAAGCAACCCAAGAAAAGAGAATTGATCCCATAAGTTCCTCCAAGTACTGCAAAAGTCAACGGAAGTCCGCCAATAATGGTTTCAATTAAATTAAAATAAATTTGGCACACAAGTAATTCTACAAGAACTATCATCGGATTAATGCATATCAAGATGATAAGCCAACAGACCCTTTCAACCAAGCAAGGGACTTTCATTCACAAAGATCAAATCAATGATAAAGAAAAACAAGTGGAGCAATCACCTTTGACCTACTAGTATACTGGAGCTGTTTTGATAGATTATCAAGCGCAGCAACAACCAAGTCCCTGGAGAAAGAAAAGACTATCTTATACAGACAACAGATGGCTAGTCCAAACAACAGCAGAATCAGGTGATATACATTACCTCTGAGAAGGATCAATTGCAGAAATCACACACATCATAAAAACAGCCTGCACAAGACATCCAATATCAGCATGGGATAAAAAGCATAGAACTTTCTTGCATATTTAACAAAAATAACAGAGTAAAATAAAAAATAAAAAATAAAAACTCAAGTTGCATATTACATAATAAAGGCCTGGCAAAATAGATGTCAACTGATAATCAGAAAAGATCACCAAACGTGTACCTTGAAGCATTCCTCCACAAGAACATCCATGGATGAGTGATACAGGAAAAGTTCCTTGCAATCGAGTGGCAAAGGAGCACAACCAACGCAAAGAGCATAAACAGCTGCTGGCAAAAATCTTACAAGGCCCTCATTCAACATAGAACAATCCTGCATAAGAATATGACACTTGCTTCTAAAAACTTATCAGAGGTTGAATGAAGAAAAATTTGAAAACCCAGTTAAATGATTTGTAAAGTTACAAGTTAGAGAATTGAGGAAACTGACAAAAATACCCACCAACGAAGTACTGAATTCAACCGATTCATTCACATGCAATGGACTGTACCTCTCATACACTCACAAAATTCTTCTCTTTTCAACTACACCAAATTACCATCTTGGATCAGCATCTGACAGTCTAACTACCGTAAAAATCAGAAAAGATAGAAAATCCAACGAGGGGTGGGAGGTGACGGAACAGGTTTTCAAAGGCTATCTTCAACCATAAATCATGTAAACCTTGATAGTTTGTGATTGTACACTAATATTTCCTTATTAGCTAATTTTTCCAAGACAACCAGAAAATATAAGCCGTATAAGTACTATCTTTAGTGCAAACTACAAAGATCTCCCCCGAGTCTAACAATACCAGGGATTTCCCTTGAGTTCTCAGAAATGGAACAGCCCTCCCTTCTCATTAAATAACTCATGCAAAATCCCCCTTCAGTACAATCACCATTACCAAGTGTCCCTAATGCTGAGGCAGCCAGTTAAATTCAATAACTTCCCATTTTTCCCTTATTAAAATCAGACGAACTTAAAACACTATTTGATTACAAGTAAAAATTCAATTAAGGTTCTGCATAACCCATAAATAACTAGCCACATTATTCCACCAAACAACTGTGAACCTCTCTCAATCTCAATTACACTCTATGCATACCATAGATCCAGACCAAAATCTCAACCACTTCTCTACATGGTAACTCTCCCTCTCTCTGCAGTCTTTATCGTGCATCAGTGGCAAAATCAGCTAATTGCAGAATCGGAAACGAAGTGGGATATTCTAATCCCTTGTGGATCAATTCGATTGACCTTGGATTCGCTCAAATAGCCCCAAAGAGACAATTTGAAGCATAATCAGTCTGAATCGGTGTTCGATATGCCGGCTTGGACATGGAGGGGGTCATTGCAGTTGGTCACTAATTACTGTGGTGACGGGATTCGTGAGGGGTTATAATGGGTGTTTTGTATGGGTACTGTAGGGATTTGCTGGTGTGGTGGTTGGCATGCGGGGAGAGATGTGATATGAGATGAGTGACTTTTGTGTTGGAAGGAAAGGCTGTGTTTGTCATGGTGGAATATGATGACGCTGGTTGAGAGAGAGATGAGAGATGAGTCGGTGTTGGAGATCTTGTGCAAGGGAGAGTATCTTGATGGCAAGAAGAAGACAAAACAGGGGATGCGAAGGTTTGTCCTGCCGTAACTCGTAAGTGAGATTCTATCTTATTAGCAGCACCAGCGATCTGACTTTGTAAGAGTAATTGAATAGATAAAAATTATAAGTACAATTTCCATTCATAGCACCAGGCTAAAAGTCTGACAAGGGCCATCTCCGTCATCTCAGAAATCTATGGTTAGGCTACTGATTGTCACACATATTAGTGGAGATTGGTGTAGTATACCCACAATTGAAGCGAGGTTCATTGACTGAAAAGTCAGAATTGGATAACTTTATAAATTCAAGAAAAAATGCTACGACTTAAAAGTATCCTAGAGACAGAACATCACTTTTCTTTACTCATGATCCTCAAACTGTTAGAATAAATATCCCAGCCACTTCAGTGCCAACTTTACAAATATACCCAACGGATATAGATGTTACAGAACAACCGGGAAAGATAAACAAAATACTTCAGTATAGAAAACAAGCAAACCTGCCAGTTTACTAGAGCCAAAACTGCCCTCAAGAGATTTTGTCTGAGAGGTAAACTGTCACGAAGGTCACCCTGCACAAAACTATAGATGACAGATTACAAACAAAAATGCCACAGTAATATCTCGAGTTCTGTAGGTAATTCAAATATCAAACATGTATGTTACACATGTTGTTTAAAGTCCTAACTCTATTCCACATGCAGATAATAAGATGCACAAACAAATAAAATAAGACACAAATTGCTCTCAAAGACCTTCACAACCTCTCACCCCATGATTTAGACCAGCCAATACACTCCAAACCAGGTGCATGCAAGTCCTTTTAGACAATGATGAAATGGGTAGTGAACATAAAAAGTTTGCATTAATAGACAAGGCAATCACCATGCAAAAAACAATACTGGAAAAGGTCAGGCTAAACTAGAAAAGGGGCTGTCATGCTTTTATTGATTTATTTGAACCTGAAATGGCTACCACTGTTTTCAAGCAAAGTCTAAAAGTATGAGATTATGACTGAAAAGACAACCAGAAAGCTATACTTGCATACTTGAGAGCCTTTTCTTGAAAAATAACATGAAATGAAGCACAAGACTGGCCTGCATAGGGATAGATACCAGAGATTACAGATCCTATTGAAATAAGATACAGGAATCTCGTACAAACAAAACAAGTTAAGACAGAACCCCACAAAGCTTCGGAGTTATTGAATATCAAACAAACCTCACAACGTGGATACTGTAATACTATACATTCGAAGTCCTCGAGTTATCAAAGGCACTGATAAATTTCACTAGTTAGGTTTCTCAGCAAAGCGAATCCCCACATATAATTTTCTTGGGAAGGTGCGTAGGCATAGGGAGGGGCTACTCTCAGTATTGTCAAGGTAAGTTATGGATACATAACAGTTTTGGCACCTTCCAATACCATTAGGCCCAGCCCAGTGAAATGAAAAAGCGTATGCGTGTATCAGCCATTCCCGTTACGTATCAATCCTTTTCAATTCAGACCAGTTCACAGTTGTTATGGCCAATACTCGACCGTCAAGGGTAATTTAGCAATTTCAAAAGTTTTTGTATCAAAAAAGATTTTAAAAAATTCACAACTGCTACAACCGATTTCCCCTAACCCGTTTGATAACAGTATTAGATAGGTGGGATTCGTAAGGAGATGGGATTAGGATTGGGATTGATAATGAGATGGGATTGATAATGAGATGGGATTAATAATGAGTATGTTTGTTTGAGATGGGATTGGATGATGGGATTATTAATATCATGTTTGTTTATGATGGGATTAGATAATAGGATTGGATTGATAGAAGGAATTGGTAATGAAAATATGTTGGGGGTTGGGTTGGGATTGGTAATACCAACTCCCCCGGGGTATTCATAATACCCCCTAAACCCCACCGTACTAGTCCCAAGGGACTAATAGTCCTAACCCATTTTGGGTTCCCAAACAAAGAATTGATAGTCCCTTGGGATTGGTAGTCCAATCCCAAGGTCTAATAAGTTTATCAAACGGGGTAGCATTCGATACTCTCGATACCATTATGCCGTGGACTTTAACATTACCTATCCTGGTACTCTAGTTAAAACTTTTTTCCAGGACGAAGTTGAAGGAAAAGCATAATCAATCAAAAGTCATAGAGTATATATGTGCAATATTGTTGTCCACTATTTGAACTCAAATCATTAAACTAAGCAGTATGATGATTGATAATATGAAAGAATCAACAAAGGCACAGAAGATTTGCAAGCTATTTTTTCCTGAAAAAAGGCTTTGTGACTCACAAAAGAAAAACAAGGAATAGCTCAGTGGAGGAAGGTCGATAGTTGAAGGCAAGGAACTAAAGAAACATTACCAAAACCATTCCAGACAGTGAAAGCATAATTCAGTATCTCATAATCGGAAATATTAACCTGTGCTTCCTTGAAGATTAAGAGAGACCAACACTTATGATTAAGAGAAAAGTAGACAAGGTAATGCATCAACCAACTAATTTGGCAATTGGCTGCTGCATTTCCACAATCAACCACTGACCTCTGTATCAACTAATGGTTTTAGGACCCAAGCTAATGATTTTTGTTGTGATTCAATGGAAATGTACAAGGCCCCAATATCACTAAAAGAAGTAGTAGTACCATGCACACAAAATCAGCTCGTTGAAACGCTATCAATAGTGTTGTACTCGCATTTTGAGGCCGCAAAAGCCTGCTACTAGTTTTATTTTCTTTTGAGAGGACTGCAACTAGCAATATTAATTGCACATGCAAATGCTCCTCGTTTATGTCCTCGTACAATATTGACCCTTAAAGGTAACGATGTTACAGATAATTAATATCAGAAATGTGGCAACTTTTTCCTTGGCATACAAGCCCCAACATGCACATGTAAGGACAATGTCCAGTTGACCAACTACACTTACACCGATGGCAGCCGCTTAAATAAACGAAGGTCCCATACATCTTGAGGTATAATGAATGTATTCGTCAAGTCCTGACAAAAAAGTGTACCATAGTAATGGTTAAAACCAAAGATGTATTCATAGCAATGCTAACAAGGAAGACAATGTGGCAAGAGAACCAATGTACGCCTAAGCGCAAGGAGCCTCCAAGAGAAAGAAAAGCATACTTACATTAGATATTATGTCTCCGAGGACAATCATAGCAGCATCTGCCTGCACATGAACCAAGTATTATACTGTGTGGTAGTAGCAGCTCAAATAGTAAGCAAGCCATCTGTATTAGGATTTCACATTCTGAAATAGCTGTAATAAAGCAAGCAATTTCAATAGGTAACTCTCAGCGGATAACTTCCAAGAAAACTTCAACGTTCAGTTTCTCCCAGTAGAATAAGATATCGGCAAGTAGGATTGTTTAACAATATATGCAGAGAAGGGATTACCAGAGCTCATATATTCAAACTAGTTCCTCTACAAATGTAATGACGTACATCACCTAATCTTTCTTTTAATAAAAGAAAATAAGAACCTCTTTTCCTTCTATACAAGGATATTCATGTTTTACACAAAATCATAGGTAGTATACGCATTAAAAATCTTCAGCTTTGACAAATCTCATAGACGAACTTCTGAAAAAGTTTTTAACAATAGCTTTCCCATAAATGTTAAGAGAATCGATTGGCATTTAAAAAAAATCACGAGACAAGGGACAAATATTATCCTCATATAAAATGTCCAAGATAATATAACGAGATTCTCTAGGACACTGACTCGAATTTACATGGCTCATATGACCAGTGCACATCCCTCACCATAGATATCTCCAGAATTGATATTTGCTTTCGGCACTCAATTATTACCAAAACTTTTGCCATGCCACACAAAGTAAAATGGGGGCGCTCAATTTTGTTCAATAGGAGCGGAAAGGAATGAATTCAATTCACATACATATTATTAGTCAGCAATTTAACCTGGTATTTATTTATATTTGTTGCAACCGATTATGATAATATCCAATATGCAGGAAAGAGACGCTCGAGATGTCCAATCCCAGTACGCTAGTTTCAACTATATGATTATGGTAATTATTTCAAAACTTGAACAGATTCACAGCACACACATGTACAATCAGGCAGGTGCAAACATGGTGTCAAACTTGAACAAAGCTCCTCTTACCAAACGAAGGGTAATAATGGGCTCCACACTCAAAACAACAAAGGTTTACTTTTCCCATTTGATTTTGCAACACTAAAAGTGGTGACTACGATTACAAAAAGATGATTTCCTTATCAAAACTTACAACAGAGGCAGCATTACTGAATACAGGTAAGCCACTCATCAGAAAGCGCCATATTGTGTGCCAACCTCTGTCAGTCTGCAGAAACACTTCTAAAAGTTACTACAGTTTTCATTAGAGGAAAAAATACTGGCCGAGAAAACCAGTTGATAAATATATTCGCCATTGCATTTTATGGTGCTTTTTTATTAATCATTTTTAATTGTTTCTTCAAACCAAACCCGAAGTCAAGGTTGGAGAGTTAATTTACCCAAAAAAAGAAAATCAAGGTTGGAGAAATGCCCACTATATATATAGAACAAGACATGATAAAGAATTATAGTCATAGCAAAACAGAATTAGATCATTGAACAGTCATGCCCAGTGTTACAAATCAGTGGCTTGAAACTGAACTTGTTCCTCTGAGTTGTTCCAGCTTCTTTCTTCAGACAACTATTCAGAAATTTAGCATAAAGAAAAAGGTATCAAGAAACATCTAGTCCGTTGATAGACATTTCTCACTTTTAACCACAAAAAACAACTCACAGCAGACCAGATCTATTGATTTCTCAAGTACACCCAGGACAATACTCTAAGACACACCATTTACTGGCCAACCACAGGTGTCGCAGACTGCTCAATCATGATTCATTTGATAATGGGGCATCTTTTAGATTTTACCCATTAAGAACAATCAGATCCCTTAGAAGGTCTTAGAACTACTTCAGCACTAAAACTAAACGGAAAAGATGTACAAAAAAGTCAAATTCCATTACAGATTTCAAATTAAAAACCCTTAAATTCTCAAGGTCAACTAGTCAAGAGACCTCAAACTTGTCGAGGTTAACTCAATACAACGAAAAATAGAAAACATACAGAGCGCAGACCCTCAAGGTTACTCAATACAACGAAAAATAGAAAACTTACAGAGCGCAGACCCTAAAACTGTAATACTGCCAAGAGTTTCTACACAACTACCCGATAAAAGACAAGGGCCACAAGCTCCACCAGGCCACATTGTGAGCTTGTTAAATTTCCACACTTGTCATCCTTGGTTGTGTCACTCCTAAAAACAGTGAACACTAACGTGAACAACTTTAAGACTCCTTCAAGAACTTCAAAAAGAGAAGAGGGGACGCCAGTATGCTGTATTAGTGAAAACAAAACTCACCAAGCAAGATTGGTACTTCAGATACTATTTTGATCAAGCTCCTTCCCAACTACATCCAAAAGATGTTCTACCAATTCACTACCGTCAGCAGCTCCCCTAGTCAAATTTAATAGTAACCTAGCATATAGAACAAGTGCATCCTACGAAAGAAATACAATCGATGATATTAATCACTCCAATCTATGCACATAGACATAGAAAACCAACTAACACAACGGTAAGAAACCTTTAGACCACAGTCATGGGGGGTTGTCCAACAACGGAACGCAAACTGCTTTACAGCATCATGGATTTTCAAGGACTGACAGCCCAAATTTGGACCATTTTTCAACAAGTATGTATTGAAACATTCGATTAGCTTATGTTAAAGCTTCCCCTCATCCCTCATCCCTAGAAACGAAAAGGTAGGCAAAGGGATGAGACACTACACCACAAGTCAATGCTTCCACAAGAAAATCTCAGAAAATATAGAAGGCACCATAAAGAAACAGCAATTGTTATTTACCTCACAAAAGAGAAAATCGTGACAATTCCCTTGACAATGTCTTTTCGGAGATTACTTGGAAAATCTCCGGGAGGATTTTCAAGAAGTGAATGGAGAGTCAGGATGCAACGAAACATGTCATCTTTTGGAATAGATTGAGTACTATTCTTCACGCTCAAGTTTGTCCGCACCTTCTCTATGTGAAAAATCACCAAACCTTGCCAAAGGTAATAGAATGATACAACAAAATTACAAAAGACAGCATTCTAAAGCGCCCTGAGCAGTTGTACAAGGTAAAGGGAGACTCACTGAAATAAACTCGCACCCTCATGTGAACTCGATAATCTAACTACCAAAAGATGGTGAAGGATAATCCTGTACTCATGCTGAAAGCTGGGGACATCCTTTAAGACATCCCAGATATGGTTGAAAAGCAATTTCGCCACGGAGACCAGATGCAAATTCATGCCTTTGTGAGGATAATGAGGGCGTAAATGACTGGCATCAAATAACTTCACCAAGGTCCGATGATATTAAACTAATGTAGACAATCCAATTATCGCATCAATGGAACATGTCCCTTGTGACCCAACTCTGTTTGGTAGAAAATACAGTGAAGAAGTCATATATTTCTTCTGTTTTGGTTTTATAGAAGCAACAAAGCCAAGTTATCCTTCAACTAAATGGGGTGGTGACATAGTGTTTTTCCATTTCTAGGGTCCAACCAAGGACAAACATACAATCCAAAGTCCAAACTTCTAAGTTTATTCATCAGTGGAGGCAGACTGAAATTTACGTATATCACAATTCGAACCGAAACTCAATACAAACTTCATCCTATGATCGAGCTTTCGAATCTGTTATTTCATCATTGACCAATCTACTCCATTGAGGATCATATAATGGGCACAAAAATATAAATTATCTTGTCAGCTACCAAGTACTCCCTCCATCCCATTTTGTTTTATTCCTACCAAAAAACCATGACATTTTGACCCCCAAAAAAAAAAGAGTACATTGGATTTATTTTTATTTTTTTGCATTCAAAAGCATGCACTGACATCTTTTGAAAGGTGTAAAAACATTCCAAAAGAATACTATTACCGAAAAGGACTGATGCCTTGTTTGGATCAAGATTTGGAAAAAATTCCAACTCAAAAAACATTCATTACCCCCACTTCCAATCATTACTCTCTACTCATTATTTCTATCTCCAATCATTATTCTCATTTCTCTCTCTATCTCTCTCTATCTCTCTCCACTCATTACTCCTACTTCCAATCATTACTCTCATAAAAAATTTCTCAAAAACTCACCCAAACACAGCATGAATTTCTTTAAGGTCAAAATAGCACAATCTTTCTGAGCGAGCAAATAAAATGGGACAAAAGGATAAAGAATAAACCAGACTTGGCAACAACTCAAAGCAGAGGTAATGCTCTGAGGTGGTTCATTTATTCTGTGTAGTGTGTAGTACCGTTGAATTAATCAATGAGGGGATATATGGTTGAAGTTAAAAACATTTCTATGGACAATAAGACAAATGTGCCCAAGGTAATAAGAAAACTCATGACAGCTCATGATTTAGTGGAAGATGTGGATGTACCGAGTTGAATTTTGAAAAGGGATCCTTATAGTCATCTTTACAGGTCAATGATTCAAACAAATGAGCAAATTATTTAACCAAAAAAAAATTAATTGATCAAATTAACTAAGAAGCCTAGCCTTCATTTAAAGACCTGAAAGACTGGAATCCTCGTTACACACTGAGTGAGCAGTGTAATGAGAAAAGGCCATGATTCAGCTGCAAAAAGAAAATAATTGTACAATTATCCAATCCCTTCTCAACAAATTATGCATATATACCCCAGGCCAACAAAAGAACAAAATTTCCCCTCACCAAACGAACATATTTCAAAAGTATCTACATCAAATCTTACAATGACGTATCTCACTCGGTTTAAGCATTGCAGTTTTCTGTCCGACGTATCTGACAAAGCCAGTGAATCTTTTGCCTTCTAACCAGGAGTTCAACAACTTAATTCCTTCCTGAAAATCACAAATCAAACCCTTCGTACAATACACAAACACATTAAACCAATGTAGGAAACACAGTGAATGATTCACTTGTAATGTTCATTCTAACTTATGTGGTTCGTTAAGAAACGACAGGGTGCATCATCATTCACCAATCGAAATCACCGCTTCGTTGCTAGGCTAAGGAAGCATTATTCCCTTCTTCCCCCAACCATTCTGGGAAAGGAAGTGGAATCCTCATAACTGTCGGTCCTTGACTTCACGGCCCCGAAATTAGACGAGGTGCGCACAAGCTGACCTCAATACCCGATTATCAAAACAAAACAAAAAAACCGTTGGAACAGTTGCTAGAGTTGTGTTACAAATGTGGTCCCTCAAAAGTATCTAAGGGGTGAGATAATCATCCACTGTGAGAAAATTTAGATTCCCCGGAGAGTTAGTCCAACCCTTGGAGAAGCAAACAGGGCCTTAACGAAACCATATTAAGGACAAAAAAAAAAAGGTCCGATTGGGTATTCTACTTTTATTTTGTTTTCCTGCGTTTTAGGCAACGATTTTGTGAAGGAAAATTGAGTTGAAGATAGAATGTTACTTCGCGAGTTTTAACTTTATCGGAGGATAGCTTCGAGACGATCTCTTGAAGGTCCCTCGAAGTGACGGTGGCCATTGCGGTAACTTTGTGGAATCGGACCGGTGGGGGATAGGTAATCGAGTGGAAGCCCTTTCAATCCGATGAGAGTGTTGATAGGCGGGCGGAGAAGAGAGCTAGGGTTTTACCGTTGAGAGGTTTGTTTCATTGCGGAGTTGAACAAGCGGGAGAAAGAAAGAGACGGTGGTTTACGCAGAGAGAAAAAAATAGGGTTTACAGACGAAGATGGGCTTTTATGGGGGCTTGTATAGTCGGTGATTTGCGGAATTTGAATTCAAAAAATTCCTTCGCAGCAGTACAAGTAAGCGCACAACGGCACAAACATTGCACACGTATAAGACGATCTCTTCGGAAGGTCGGTCGATACGGACAATCTGTGTGCAAGCAAATTGTGCATACACCGCAATGTGTGACACTGTAGGTCTCACTTTAACAATTTGGATAGTTCATTAAAGTTAAAATAATATTTTCTCAAGACCTCCCGTGAAAAATTAATTTAATCCGATATTTATTTAGTATTCGATATAATCATCTAACCTGAATGATAAAGTTAGATTATTAAATCTAGTACTTATAGGTATTAAATTGAGGCGATTTTTTGTAAGAACCCTTTAAAAATTGTTTAAATTCAATGAATGGCTCAGACCGTTATATGGTTAGCTCGAATACTTATAAGTATCGAATTGAGTCGATTTTTGCAAGTCCTTGGAAATTATTTTAAATTTAGTGAATGGTTCATAACGTTTGTGTGAGACTTAAAGTGGGCCCTATATCGTAAATTATGCACGATCTACACACAAATTGTTTGTGTCAATAGCACCTCTCATTTTAATTAGGGTCCATGTGGTGCACTAGCGCATTACGAGATTATTATAACACTTTGGGACCTATATTACCATGTCGATTTGAATCATTCATTTTATACTATGTATTGAGCCACATTAGGACAAAAAACATGTTAATCGGATAAAAATAGACAACTAATCGGGCAACATATGTTTTACAAAATAGATGGTTAGTAACTTAGTATAATCCAGGGAATGAATTGTAAGATAAATTTATCTTGATCATGTGATTACAGATTAACCTATTTTTTATATGAATTAGGTTTTATGACCGTTTAGTTATGATAATATCTCAAAGAACCTCATGTACCTATGCTATTTGAAAAAATGAAACATAGGAGAGATGCATCTCTATACTTAGCTAATGAAAATTTGTGTGTGTAGTTATGAAAGTTTTGAATGCAAAAACTCTTTTTTTTTTACATAGTAACATTTTAGTATCAAATTTAGTATTTCTTGAGGGATTTACGCTTGACTAGAGTACTGCTTACCCGACAAATTAATACTCCCTCCGTCCCATATTGTTGGTTCTTCTTTTCTTTTATGAATGTCCTAAAACGAATGTCCATTCCAAAAAGTAATCATAAAAAGTTATGCAACATTACTCTTTCACTCTCTCTTTTCTACTTTAAAGGCCCCGTTTGATAAAGCTCTTAGGAGTTGGGATTGGATTACTAAGCCGAAGGGATTAACAATACTGCGTTTGGTTTCCAAAATTAGGTCGGATTCGTAGTCCGTTGGGATAACGAATCCGGAGATTATGGGGTATTAGCAATACCCCGTGGGACCTGGTATTCATAGTCCAAACCCAACCCCTTCTCATTACTAATCCATTCTCATTACCAAATTCTTCTATCAATCCAATCCCATCATCTAATCCCATCTCAAATAAATATGATATTAATAATCTCATCATCTAATCACATTCAAAACAAACATATTCATTATCAATCCCTTCTCATTACTAATCACATCTTCTTACGAATTTCAATCCTAATCCCATCTCCTTATGAATCCTATCTATCTATCACTGTTATCAAACAGGGCCTAAGTGTCATGCCAAAGTACAAAGTAGGGCAAATTAAAAAAGTCAATACCAACTATATTTCTCATTATTTTTTTATAGTAGTATAAAAACTCGTTTTCTCAAAAGGGGTAAGCAAATTGAGACGGATGGAGGAATCTATCACTTGTTTTCCAATATATTGATTGTAGTAGAGTTCCACATTTAATATGGGACTAAATTCCGAATTATGTCTCCCCATCTACAATACTATAATCAAAAATTGCCAATCAAAATTTGTTATATCAACTTTTGATTATTCATTTAAGAAATTGTTAAGGTTAGAAATATAGATGTCTATAATGACATAATCAAAATTAAATAACCAAAATTTATCACATCATATTTTCAAACTACAAAAAATAAAAAAATGTAAACAGTAGAAAATAGTTTTTCTAAAAATAGTTTTGAAACTAATAAAAACTATTTACTAGAAATATAAAAAAATTGAAATTTATTTTTGGAAAAAGATTATTTTTAAAATTTTTAGTAAAATTTTTTTTTTCGAAAATATTGTTCAGATAAAAAGAGAGAGAGGAAAAAGGAAGAGAAATAAAACATTTATGTATAATGATTAGTATATTTGATTGAGAATATGTAAGGTCTATTAAATTTGATTATTATCAAAAAGTTATTATTTTTGGTTATCCAAAACCCAAAATTTCATTATTTATACGGAGGTTGTTAAATTTTATTATAGCATTGTGAGCCATATTTTGCACTAACATTACTAACTTTAAAAACCTTTTACTTTCAATTATAGTATTGTGGACACTCTTAAGCTCCATTTGTTTCGATGTAAAATGTTGTACAATGTAAATGTTTTTCATGTAAAATATTTCTTCAGAAAATAAACTTTAAACTTTTATTTTTCAGTATTTAGTTGACACATGAAAAATATTCATGTGTGTAAGATTTGTGGAGCTCAATTGTTTCTTGACAGTATTCATTTGGAGTGTTTCAAATCAAGTTGGAATGTAGCCCAATTGTCCACAGAGAATAGAGATGTTGAGAATCAAATACTATAAAGAGGTAGACAGAAATTGGGTGGGTGGGGGGGGTGGGGGGGCCGGGTTTGTGCGCTTCTTTGGATGTACTGCGTTTATCACTGTCACTCCAACACGTAGGGAGAGATGGTAACAAGTTGTCTCTACTTTTGATTTATTGCGATTTTACATGTTGGGTTGAAGACAAAGGTAGCCAATCGTGGCCGGAACTCGTCGGTAACGTTCGAAACTCACCGGATGATGTCGAAATTCGCCGGTACCAACTTTATAAGTCACCATGTCGACCAAGACCCGATTCTCCGCCAAACCAGGTACCTCTTTTCTCTTCCTTTGTTTCAAGAGAGAGAGAGAGTGTGAGTTTATAGATTTTATGTGAGATGTCTGAATTATGTAAAAGAGTGAGTTTATACATTTTATGTGAGATGTTTGGATTTTGTAAAGCAGATTAGTGAGAGAGATAAAGAGATTGAGCTAGAGATTCTGATTTACAAATGTTGAATCACCCCAAATCTTGGTATTCGAATAGAGGGAAAATTTCAAAAAAACACTTGAACTTTTATGAACTTTACAAAAAACACTTGGATTTTAACTAATGACAAAAAACATATAAACTTACCATTCCGTTTAGGCCCTCATCATCCAATTCTGTTAACTTATAATGGATGGAGCTAACGGAATATATTAATTAACCTCCCCTTTTTTTTTTAACTTTTTACATTCAAAAATTGCTTTTAACTCGTTATTTTATTTTAGTAGTAAATAAACATGTCAAAAAAGTTATTTTTTTCTTTTATTTTTCTTACTATTTATCAAAAATTACTTTTAACCCCATTTTTACTATTTACAAAATAACTTTAATTCTCCCTTTTTTTTACTTTTAAATTTTACCCCTCTCTCTCTCTCTCTCTCTCTCTCTCTCTCTTCCTCTTTAGAAATTCAACCTCACACTACCAATCAACCCAACAACCAACCACCAAAGTCCAAGCATGAAGGGGAACTTAAATAGAAGTCCTATCCAGTATAAATACTTAAGTTATCATCCTAGTGAGTTTGAAAACTTATCTTTCCATCCTTAAATTCATAAATCCTAACCTACCGTTTTTCTCTCCTAATCTTCCAAATCTTTCTCTCTCCTTATTTTTTCTAATTAATCCAATTTTTTCTCAAATCTTTCAAACCTTTTATCGCATAATCTTTTTAATTCTTTTTCTCTCATAATCTTTACGAAAATCAAGACAGAAATTTATCTTCCAATTAATACATCATGAAAATGATGACATATTTCTGCAAAACCACAATTCAATCATACACAATATATCAAATTAATTTCAGCCACAGACACATTATGAAAAAAAAATCATGAAAATCAGGACATACTTCTACAAATTATCATTTAATCATATTTGGACGAAACCTGGTAACAACAATGGATGACGAAAATTCATGACATATTTTTGCAAAACCATCATGAAATCAATCATACACAATACATCAAATTTTAGCTACAAACATATCATGAAAATGATGACAGATTTTTGCAAATTACCATTTAATCATGTTTGGACGGAATAGATGCACGAATTTAAATGAATATCGCCAAACTAAAAACCAAAATCATCATAAAGAAGGTCAAAACGATCTACATAGAATTGAGCCCATAGTATAAAAAAAATCAAAACATATGCATTGCAAAAATCAAAATAGACAAATTATGTTATGTAGATCTCCTTCCTGTATCACACTTATGCCCAAATACATGTGTTCGAACTTTGAAACAGAGCCATACATATTTGAGGCTTGTACGAGATTTCTCAATGATGACCCGCGGACCGTAGAAAAAATGGATCGGTGGAGAATAACCGGATGGCTAACCCCATAGGCCCTGTTTGATAACAGTGTAGATAGGTGGGATTCGTAAGAAGATGGAATTAGGATTGAGATTGATAATGAGATGAGATTGATAATGAGAATGGATTAATAATGAGTATGTTTATGTGAGATAGGATTGGATGATGAGATTATTAATATCATGTTTGTTTGTGATGAGATTAGATGATATGATTGGATTGATAAAATGAATTGGTAATAAGAATGTGTTGGGGGTTGGGTTGGAATTTGTAATACCAACTCCCTCGGGTATTCATAATACTCCCTAAACCCACCTTACTCGTCCCAAGGGAATAAAAGTCTTAATTAAAGGTGGCAATCTCAACCCATATTTTTTAACCCGCCCAAATTCGCCCACTTATAACCCAACCCGCCCATATTATTACTTGGGTTTATATGGATAAACCCATATTTATATGGGTTTAAATGGGTAAAAAATTGGTTCAATGTGGGTTTTGTGATTTTGCTGTTTTTCTTCGGTATGTATATGTCATAAATGTGTAGTTGTGACTCGTGTACGACAATTGAGATCCACAGTACTCTAAGGAGTCGTTCCAGTTTCCCTTCTTTTTCCAAAACTTCCTTTTTTCCAAATTTCAAACTCAAATATAACGAAAATAAAAAATAATTTTTTAATTTTTTTTGCACCGTATTAAAGATCTCAATAAAATCTATCAAATAAGATCCATATTAGTAGAAAAATTATTTAAGTAAATACATGATTTTTGACCTTGAAATTTACCTTCTTTTTCTAAAACCCACTTTTTTGAAAGCCGGAACGGCCTCTAACACAATTCCAGCCCAAATTAGGAGAGAGAGAGAGAGAGAGAGTGAGAGAGACAGAGATTTTGAAGTTCAGTTGCAAACGAAGGGCATGTTTGATAACCTAAATTCAACACTTAATACTGAATCAATTAAGTAATAAGTGATTCAATAGATTTGATAACCATATTTTACATTGCTTAACAAATTAAGTACCACTTAAAATATAAACCAAAAAGTTGAAAAAAATTAAGTAGTTTTGAACTACTTAATTCTGGCAGAATTTTTGTGTACTTACATTCCACCATCATATCATCACCACAACCACTCTCACCAATACATCCACCACTACCACCACCACCACTCCATCACCACCACTACCTCAATTCCTCCTCCACCATATCACCATCACCAGCTCCACTACCACCACCACTTTCTCCACTACCACCACCACCACATCACCATCTCCACCACTCCACCACCACCACTACCACCACCACCACCACCACCACCTCCGCTACCACCATTCCTCCTCCACCACATCACCACCACCACTCCACCACCACCACTAGCTCCACCACTACCACCACCAGCTCCACCACTCTACCACCACCACCACCACTTCACAACAACCACCACTTCACAACAACCACCACTACTACCATCAATACACCATCACATCGCAACCACTCCACCACCATCACCTCCACCACCACTTCCACTACCACCATTCCTCCTCCACCACATCATCACCATTAGCTCCACCACCACTCTACCACCACCACCACTTCCTCCACTACCACCACCACCACCAGCTCCACCACTACCACCACCACATCACCACCACCAGCTCCACCA